>APFE030943626.1:0-41297 GCA_000404065.3 Pinus taeda | reverse complement strand
GAAAAAGGACGGTCATTTGAAAACTGCATCCTAAATTTTGTAAAGACACTATTATTAGAATTAGGAAGTAGTATTTTAACCCTTCTCATGCATTTAGAGAAGGGTCCAGAAATTTGTCAAAAGCTTGCCCTCGAAACATGCACTTCTGCACCCTCAGAGGAGGTTTTGATGAATGGATGGATCGAGATTTATTAATGTTTGCATTTGATGTCTACTACTGATGTTTCACTTTTGTACTCTTAGTAGATGTTAGAACACGTAGAGATAAAATGTTTTTGCTTGAAGTTTATGAGTAGGATTAGTCATAAATGGTACTTTTATCTCTTGGCCATTTCTGCTTATATTCTTTAAGTGATATACAATTTTCAGTTGTTTATATGTTATTGCATGAATATATGAGTTACCATTTGGCACTTGTGTATGGTGGAGTCATTTGTTTATGTCTGATATATGAATAACTTATTATGCGATATGTTGTTCACAACTGTTTTTCCTAACTTCTTATGCAAAGTGGTTTATCTTAATTGATTTCTATTCTTATGATAGATGAATGATCTTTATTACCAGTTGTTGTTTGAAATCTCTCTAGATCGCATAATAGAATATATACACCCTGGGTTAGCGTAGAATAGATGTGTTGTTTCTCATTAGATTACAATAGCATAGAGTTAGTTTAAGAATCTGAATTAAATTAGCTTTAAAGTACTCTTAGATCAGCTTCATCCAACTCTACACACACACACACCCTCAGATTGGGAAACTGGTCCCATTATCCCCAGTCAGACTCACTATACCAAACGGATAAGGAGCTGCCAACCAAGGTTTGGACCGGGTGGGTATCCCCCTTGTTTTCGACCCGATTTTCGGGGCTTCAACATAACCATATGGAAATCATTATGGTTAAGCAAGATGGTTTTAGTCAGTAGTTAGACAAAACACTTCCTTGGCTTTGTCCGCCAAGTAGACAAAGGTGAGTGGTGTGTCATACCAATCAATTAACTTATGGGGAAATTCAAATCTTTTTAGTTGGGTTCATTTACCAAATGGGCAAGAGTGCATGCCCCCTAAGCTTCGTTACATTCATCGGACTACTCGTAGTAATTAGGTGGATGGAATGAAGGTTGAAGAGACATTCTCGATGCAAAAGGACCATTTAGGGATGATGTTTGACTTGAAGCTATGTTTGAACTGGGAAATGAAAGCTGGTCAACAGTGACAATTTTGCCTTCATGCAGGAAACACATCACTTGAAAGAGTGTTGAAACAATAGCTTCCATGTTGTAAACATAGTCACGTCTGAGGAGTAGATTGTAATCTAATGATCCTTGGACTACCATCATGTTCTAGTGAACAATTTTCCTTCTCAAAGTTATCGGCAACTTAGGAAGGATCCCTAATGGTCGAGTGGTTCCTTTGTTAAAGCTTGACAAATTCTGTGTAACAGGCATAAGTGATGGCGAACCAAGCACTTTCCAAGTAGTTGAGGAAACGATACTCACTGGTGCCCCTTCATCTATGATAGTGCCAGACACGATCATTTTGTAAACTTGTACTATGATATAGAATGGTACATTAGAAGGAAGGCGGGATCTTGCTAGTAGATTCCAATCGAAGGAAGTTACTATACTGCTTGGAGGGGGTATCGAATAAACAGTTGATTTAACCCCTTGAGTAGCGTGTTGAAAATGTAACAAGATGATGGAGCTTAGTGAAAATAAGTCGACTTCACTAAGTGGGCCCGGAGGCTATTTTTGGCGCAAAGTCTATTTTTAGATTATGTCTATTTTTAGACATATGGATCATGGTCTATGAGTTGCAGGATTCTATTTATGGATTATTGGTCATGTTGGTAAAAATATATGGACCTCTATTTTTAGACATATGGGCGGAGTTTATTTTTAGACTGCCGGTCTAAATATAGAACAGTCAAATATTATTAGCTCTTAATAATATTTGGACTATAAACATTAACTTATCCTCTTGCAGCGCTTTAGTTCAAGATACGGATGTGGCGCATGCAATTGCCAGAAGGAAATACGCTTTTCTTATGGGTTAGTTGAGTTATCGCATGAAGGACTTCAGTTAGAACTCAAGTGATTGAGTTTGGTGGAGTTGAATGAGGAGTTGATGGAGTTGTGTTCAGTTTGACTTAGTTGAACTAGTTGTATTTAGTCTAACTAACAAATACACTAGTTGATGAGTGGTGTGAATTAATTATTAATTAATTCATTAATTATTAACTCATAAATCAACTAAATAATACATCAGTTAACTCAGTGCATGGACAATTCAGTGGAGACAAGTGTTAGAGGTGAGTGAAAGGGCAAGACAGCTGTCAATTGTGACTATAGTTGTGCATGCGATTTGCACAATCATTGGATTGAGATTTCCAATGTGGATTGCATAGTGCAACACAAGGGAAATACGAGTTTGGATAATCCATTCTCATCTATTCTCATGCAGGATTGTGCAGTGGAGGCAGACAAGTAGCGGAGGAGATTTGAACCTGTGACTTGATTCAGATCTCAGCTAGTTTGTGTGTAACAGGTGGAGATAGTACTAAGTAATTGTGAGGAGTATTGTACTATGTATTATTACATGTTCTCAATCAACATAATATATAGATAGTTGGGGGTTTTCAGCTGTATGCTTTCCCCGTGATATACTGTGTTGATATGTGTGATTGATGTTTCAATGTGTGCATGCGATTGTTTCCTTAATTCCGCAAAATTGATGATCAACTTAGAAGAGGTTATGTATTATGCATGCATTCTAAAAATAGTGTATAATAAAGATAATCCTTGTGAATAAGTGTCACATTGTTCAAAATTAGTACATAGCAGGAACTGGGTGATTTTCCCCCAAGTTCATCAGACTCTAAAGTAACAAAAAGAATTTGAACAATATTGTTCTCACTCTCTTTGGGAATGGTATCATCTAAAGGTGGACCTTCTAAAGGCAAAAAAAGGTCGACTGCTATCTCGACTTGCTAACTTTTGTCTGGTATGGACACAGAAGATCCAATCTCAATGATAGGTGTTTCGACCGACGATTGAGTTATGTCAGTCGGATTTTCAACTAGTAAAGGACTTGGGGAGAGTTTCTTGTATCCAGATGGAAGTTGCTGTAGTGAAGCAGGATGGCTATGCAAGACTCTCTTGGCCTCATCCAAAAAATGACAACAGGGGAAGGGTATGGTCCCCTTCACATAATCTACATGGAGTTTTGAACTTTCCTTTTTGTCTGTGAACTTCACTATTACTAGTCGATGGTGTGTTGTCAACATGATCACCAAAGGTTGATGACACCGGATGGTGTGAACGGGGGGACCATTCTCTCAAGATCTGAGGGGTGCATGGACATTCTCAATGAAAATGGTCTCCCCTACAAATTATGCAAGGAAATCTGGGAGATTTAGTGTGCGGATTTTCACCAGATGATTCATGGTTTCCCCCTTGTTTAACTGACTTCTTCTTCTTCTCCTTCTCTTTCTTCTTCTTCTCAGCTACTTGGTTACTAGTATCACTATTTTCACTAAGAGGAGATGAAGAAGGGGAGGGAGAAACAAACGAAGAAGAAGGCAAAGCATCAATTTCAGTATCGACTAGTTGCTGATTCGATTGCTGAGGAATCACGGTATTTTGAATGACAAAGGTTGAGAATAGCCATACTGGCAGACCGATTGTGATTCCTAGAAGGGACAATGTGGCCATATACGGACCACCAATATTTCCCCAAGAATAAAATGGAATAGGATTCCCCTCAAGAGGGATTCCATGATTGGTGGACTCCATTATCTTAACCTAAGATCAATGAAGGAACATGGATATTATTCAGAACTAAATAAATTTTAATGATGCTTTGACACAACTTTTCTTTTTCCATTTTTAAGAGTCAAGAAAAAGCTAAAGATGACTCTAGTCCCCTTTGATTTTTAATGAGCCTGAAGTGACAAGTGCTCAGATGGACCTTTTCTTTTGAGTCGAAAAGGAACGAAAGTGACTACTCTGGAAATCTAGACAGAGGGATTACCAAACCAATCACAAAACTGCAATATACACCTTGGTGGTAAATTAAAGAGAAATTACCAAGGAATTATGTACGGCAGTCAATCTTCCTAAATGTTGTGTTCAGTGTATTGCAATCGATAGGGTGGCAGAAACGACTTCCTATGGATAAAGGATATAAGCCTATTGTGGTCTCCCAATATATACTCAACGGTACGGGGAGCACAATTCCATGCTAGCACTTGTCGTATCAAAGAGGAGGAATCAACCAACCTTTGATGAAAATGATGGTTACTAGATTTTACGACGCCAGAACACGTCTCTAGCCTAGACCTCTAGATGTGTTGTGTTAGGTTCCAAAGCGTTGTTAAGTTCATTGAAATTTATTTTAGAGTTGATTTTGTTTATAATTTTTCTTTCAAAGGTTCACCGTGTGATGTAGATGTAAAATTCCTAAAATGGCAATCTACAATGATAAACAATCATTGTTTATTTTTAGCAATGAAAATCCTAGCTACTAAGGAAAGAAGATTATTATTCTTTCAAATAAAGAGCAAAGAGCACACACTAAATGCACTTTTCCTAAATAATTTTTCGCACACTGTCTAAATACAAATGCAAATGCATGTATTTGTTTTTCATTCCCCTTAATGTGAAAAATGTCAAAAAGGAAAACTAAGTATAGATCTGAAATATTTTCTTCAAAGCGACATTTCGACAATTTATTTTTCAAAATGAAAGGAAGACTTAAATGACACTTTTCAATTTCGAATAGAAGATTCTTTCGACACTTCAAATATCAACCAATCAAACCAAATACATGGCAAAAATTTCAATCAACTATCTAAAGAAGAAAGGCTCAGCAACACTTCTACGACAGTTACGACACTTCTATACCAAAATGACAGATTGATTCAAGAAACTTTTCGACAAAGGATTGTAAATGATGGAAAAATACATAAAAAAATTTACCAATCCTAATAAATGGAGGCTAAACTATGTAATGCAAGCAAGCTTCAGCAATGATGTAATGTTCACAAGCAGTAAAGCAACTAAATAGAGCTAAAAACAAGGACAAAAAAAAACCCAAATTTCAAGGAGAGAAATCGGCTCAGTCAGTCATCGCACCTATGCTTCACATAAAAAAGCATGAATCACACCTTCTACACTTGGGAAGTGTGATGCATACTGGTTGAAAGTGACAGACAGTGTGATGGGCCAGGGAGCACAACTGAGATGGGTTTTGGCTCAAATTTGCAGCTGATTTCAGTTAGTTAAGCTAAGATATGATGGACAGTAAAGAGAAAAGTATAGATGTATGGTCTTGAGAGGTTATTGAGCTACCAAAAGGGCACCTAGAATGCTTGTAAGTCAGATGTTCAAATCATAAACTAAATTGTATATTTACTAAAGCAGCATTCATCTACTTTGCAATTACAGAGCAAGAGCAGTTCGAAGGTTGTTTGGCTAACTTCAAGCTCTGTCTATAGTTTATAAAACAAACAACAACACAAACAACATCTATTCGATCCCTAGCAGAGTTTCCATTTTGTTTCTGGGAAATCTAGTGTCTTTTTGATCTACTAGCCCTCTAGGATTGGCAACTATCCTAGCAAACAAACAATCAAAGAAATTTGTGATTTCCTCTATGTACGATAGATAAGAGAGAAGCAAAGGAACCAACCCGGATCTTCTGCTTGACTCCTTGCTTCATTTCTCTCCCCCTTGATAGAGCTTGCAACTCCTCTCCTACTTATCCTACCTAGAGAATACTTGTAGAAACAAGGTAACAAAGCACCATCAAAGCATCTTGAAAGGATCTGCGGCCCTCGGCCCTCGGCACTCTTCTGATCTGCGATATCCTCGGTACTCTTCCGATCTGCGACATCACTCTTCACCATCTGCGGTGAAAATTCCATATCACTCTTCCGATCTGCGGTGTTGAAAGGATCTGCGGCCCTCGGCACTCTTCGTTGATCTCTTTTTATTTTATTCTGCGGCACTTTTCATGGTTGTAAGTTGTTGAGGAATGTCTAAAAACACGAGAGTGTTGTTGGTGTATATTTAACAAGATTATACTCTTCCGATCGGCGGTGTTGAAAGGATCTGCGGCCCTCGGCACTCTTCGTTGATCTCTTTTTATTTTATTCTGTGGCACTCTTCATGGTTGTAAGCTGCTGAGGAATGTCTAAAAACACGAGAGTGCTGTTTGGTGTATATTTAACAATATTTTAGTTTATTTTATTCATATCGGCACTCTTCCGATCAGCGGTGTTGAAAGGATCTGCGGCCCTCAGCACTCTTCGTTGATCTCTTTTTATTTTATTCTGCGGCACTCTTCCGAGGTTCTGCGGCACTATTCTGATCTTCGCATTTTTTCGATCTGTCGCACTCCAAAATTTCATTGGGTCACATCTCTTCTGCTGTTGAGTGGGACGTTCATATCTCTTCAGATCTGTGGTTTGGCTTTAGATCTGGTGCAGATCTGCGTAAAATATGGCTCCGAGCTTCGCAAAAATAACTGGTGGCTCATCCGCCTCTGGAGGGCAATCTCCTGCCATATCGTGAGTGAAGCCCCAGCTCCCACTATCCAAGTGGTCCAGGACTCACTCGATGAAGCTTTGAAGTTCTCCGAAAGTGCCCTTAATTTGCCGGTTCAATGGTTTTTGGCCGCAGCTGACAGCACTCCACAATTGGATCTCGGAGGTATGGAAGCCTATCATTTCCGATGAAATTAATATCTACCCCTGTGCTAGAGGTTTCTTTATAGTAGATTTTGAAAATCCTCAAAGCAGACAATATATTCTAGATTCCGGCCCTTGGTTTTGGGAAAAATCAGGCCTATTTATGAAGCCATGGAACCCATCATTCGATCCCTCTACAGCAGTGATAACCTCAGCACCAGTTTGGGTGATATTTCCAAGCCTACCCTTGCATCTCTGGAATCTCTCCTCGCTAAAAGCCATCGGAAATGCAATTGGGAAATTTTACTGCAGGTGCCCAGAAACAGAGGAATATGCCAGAACCACCTATGCACGCATCTGTGTGGAAATGGATTTCAGCGCCGGATTCCCAGCTGAAATAAACGTAACAAGTAAAGACTATTTGTGGAACTAGAAGCTTGATTATGAAAGTGTCCTCTTCAGATGTCGATCGTGCTTTGAGACGGGGCATCTAGCCAAAAATTGCCCAAAAGCCTCTGAGAAAAATTTTGCTAGGAAAAACCACCACAGATCTACATGGTGGGAAGGAGCACAAAAAGAACACTACACTGTCATCAAAGAAGAATATTCTAGAGAAAACTCTGAGCCACAAGAAATCAAGGAAGAAGGAAACAACTCTCAAAGCAAGCAAGGAGAAAGCCCGCCCCAACAAATCAACAGTTATGAGGATTTGAATACAGCAGAAAATGAATCTTCATTTAACAGCAAAGCAGATCTCCTAAACCAAACTTCTCCGACTATAGATTGCGAAGCTAAGACACCAATGTCCCAAGAACCAGAACCAGAACCAGAAGAGATGAAGGAGATGCAAGACAAAGGAAGTTGGAAGACCGTAGAGAAAAGAAAGAAAGCTACAACACCAATCTCGCCAAGAAAGACGAGGAGCCATACAAGTAAAAATTAAGAAAATTGTAGGTCCGATAGACCAATTTGGTCTCAGTGGACGTTAACCATCATCATCATCATCATCATCATCATAATCTTTTAACTCTTCTAATATAATCTCTTTTGATAGTGGGTTTACTGAAGTGAAATGTGAGAATTATTATATAGTTTCCAAATTTAGTTTAAAGACAAAGGGTGCTCACAACACATTCCCTACACCAAACGCTTTACTCATCTAGATGTTGTAATTGTTCGAATTGATGTAATAGCATATGTATTTATGTAAGTACATTGACAAGAATATTGCAATCATGCCTTATTGGTTGGTGCTCAATTGTGGTTGTAATCTACATGATATATTACAATTGAAGAAAAGAGCTTTAAATCCCAAGGCTTGGTTGAGCTCAAAAGGTCAAAAATCGTTATATGGATATTTGAGAAATTTGGCTCATTATATTTGGTCCTAAGGAAGGACATGGTGACAATTGAGATGATTTATGATCACTTCTATCAAGCCTATGTTCCCAAATGAGACATGAATATCTATTAGCAGATAGCTAGAAGTTAATAGAAAAAAACATTGAGGGACTCTACACTAGCGGAGAGAAAGATGTCACTTATAAGAGGAACTAAGTGAGGACACTCTGAAATGGTGTTTGATGGTAAATATAAGGTTCAATGCCAATAGCCATGTCTTTAAGAAATGGATTGATGGGTTTTTTGGTATCAAATGCCAAAAAGTTGAGGTGTCATTGGAAAAATTAATACTGCAAGAGTATAGGGCAAGTTATTTCGCACCATGGGTAGGGTTCTTTTGCAACCATGGAGAGTATGGAAGAATGATAGCATGTGCAAAAATGATATGGAAAGTTCGTCATGGAACATAATACAATTTTGGCAAAATGTGTGATGAAAATCGTGTTGGTGCATTGTTTGATGGTAAACTTGAACAACATATTGGCTTAGTAGAGAGTTATTGTAGTTTTATAATGTTTTTGGTATGGAATAATTTTACTTTGCGCATGGAAAATATCAATTCCATTGTATGAGATCAAATATATGATTATCTTAAATCAACAGCAAATAATCTTCATTAGTAAGTGATGAGATGATGCTTCACCACCATATGAATATAATGCAATTTAAAATTATTTAACCTTGCATCTCGTGTTTCATCTTCATGGAGAAGTTTCAAGCATATATGTGCCCTCCTCATCGAGGTCTCATTCTTTAAAAGTAACATTTAAAATAACTCATCTCCTTGTTTGGAGCCTACAAGTAGTCTCCCAAGAGCAAACGTGGTAGTTTGCGACAAAATTAAAAGACTTTGTGCCAAGGGGACTCAACGAGAAATAAGTCCTTAATTCTATCCAAAAAAATAAGGAGTTATAACAGTACATTAATTGGAGTTGAATATTATAAATACCTTAAATTTGATTTGGTGCATTGTTGTATACATTTTATTTGTAAATCCCCTTCACGAGCTTTTATCCCACTTTACTAAATATTCGGGTGGTTTTTGTCAAAAACAAATGGCAAACTAGGTTTCTACTATGTTCTAACCCTTCTAATATTGTCTTTATCGACATATGTTTTATTGGAATGAAGTGTGAAAATTATTAGATATTTTCCAAAAAATAATATGGAGGTGAAGGATATTTGCAACACATTCCCTACACCAAAAGCTTTTCCCAAGTGGGATTTGCAACTATTCAAATTGATGAGAACATTTTTCTTTATTCTAGCACATCACCGACAACATTAAGGTCATGTTATATTCTCCCTCTTTGACCTAGGTTGTTATCTATGTGATTTGTTGCAATTGAAGCAAAGAGCTCTAAATCACAAGGTGTTGTGTGTAGTTGAAAGGGTCGAGAATTATTGCATGAGTATTAACAAAATTTGCCACATTGTGTTTGAGCCCTACATAAGACATTATGTCACTTGAGATGATTTATGATCACTCTTGCCAAGACTACACTCCTAAATGGGACATTAGCATCTATTAAGAGATGCATCAAATGTTATTAAATAAATATAAAGCCCTAACAAATTTTAGGTAAGTTTTTATATGGTGATGAATGTCCAAACAATTCTTTTAATGATCAATAGAGCTAGGCCAAGGAGAGTCTTTCCAAAGTCTCCAAATTTGACAATCTATGGAGTTAGCATTGAGGATTTTTATACTATAAAATGGCAAGGGGAGCCTAACTTATTATTTTTATTATTACTTTAATTACATTATACTTTTATTACTTTTGTAATTTGACATTTTATTGTAAAGAAGCTCTCAACATAACAATAAATTTAAATTTAATTTGACATATATTTATATAAAAAAAATGTGAATTAAAAAAAATGTTGGAAAATTTTATTTCACTTCAACGAACAAAAATGGGCATTTTTCTAAAAATGGATAACTATTCATCTACTATGTTCCAACTCTTTCTAACATTTTCAGTAATTTTTTAAAAATCAATGGATCTTTTGGAAAAAAAAAAATGATATGGAAGCAAAGATAGTTCTAATGCATTATTTGTACCAAATCATTATTAGTCCTTATTGAAGGTCAAACATGAATTTATGAAGAATTGGTAACCTTTAAAGATCAGTTATCATTATTACATTGGGTACAACTTTTTCATAAACGCCACAAACATGCTAGTTACAAAATATCTTCGACTTAAACACACATAGTTGGGGAAACGAATTGTTCACTAAGCAACTCGAGCTAAAATCATTTGACAATATTAATTTTAATATTACTAATTAGCTAATTTAAAATTAAGTGATGGTGATGCTTACTGTCCACTAAAACCTATATGATTTATGGAACATAATTAATCAAACATTTAATATTTTATTATGTGTGGGGTAAATGGATCCTTTCATTGATAAGAAAAAATTACATATAGCTTAGATTTTCAAATGATGACTAAAATCCAGAAGTTTCTTCAGACTAGACAGCTGCCTAACAATAACATACAATTAGAAATTGACTGTGATAATCATGACTACATAGAAAAATCCTTTAAGATTCATGATTTCAAGGGGGTGAATGCCTCTAACATTAGCATGATTTTCCCTGAGTTGACTAGTCATTCATTATCTTCTTAGATTAGTACCTTATTGCTCTTGCGACCTCATTTTTTGGTTTATTTGTCTTGCCTAGAGATCACCTTGAAATCCTTCGTTTCAACCCCAAGAATAGATGTTGAAGAACTCGAACCTAGTGGTTTCTTTCCTTGTTTCGAAGATAGGCATTGTACCAATCCTAATTTCATGATCTGGTATGCCCTTCATATCTTTTCCATGCCATTCTTCTATAAGGGCAATTAGTTACAGGTCATCCAAATCCATATCTTCTGGTAGGGCTTTTGTTTCAACTTTTTCCGAAGGGGAGCTAACCATTTCTAGTGGTGATGGATTTGGTTGGTGCTCTTCAAAAGACTTTTGCACTGGCCCTATAGGATTTGATAGAGGGTTGTGGGATTTTCCGTCTATTGATTGCACACTTGGTTGAATGTTGTCCTTCTCTGGAGACTCCTTCGGAGAAGAGAGAGACTTGAACCAATTTCAAGATCTAGGGATTTGGTCATGATTTGAGGTACCCTTAGGACTCAAAATTATTCTTCTTTGGGGGAATTTTCCCAAATCATCTTGCTCTTTCTGAAAAGGGTGTTCTTTAAGCAATTCCTTAGTATTCATTGGATAGTCTCTAATAAGATTTTTATGTTCATGACAACATATACATCTAAAGGGGACATGTTCATAATCCAAATACTGCTTCCAAACACTCTCTTGATAATAAATATCTATGGAGGCTAGAAGATATTCATATAAACACAACTTTGAGCATATGATGTGTACCTTCCTCTCTTAGTAGCCTCCAATACTCTAACAAAGTTTAGGATAACATTGGTGATGCCTTCAAAGGTTTCCTCTCGCTAATAATCCTTGGGAAGAGAAAAGAGATGTAGCCACACTGGGGCAACAAGGAAATCTTCTTTCTCCAAATTATACTACTCCTTCCAAAATCACACGAAGAGCCCTACATTGTTGAAAAAGTATGACCTTCCTTCAAAACCCCTCGATCTGTCTTCCAAGTTGGAAAAAATGATTGTGAAGAATACTTTAGCCCCCAACTCCAATTCTATTTGACCTTCGAGGTTCCATTAATTTGAGATCCACGCAATCCGAGACTTTTTCAGTGGGTCATAATCCAATGAATTTGCATATCATAGTGTAATTCTACATGTATTGGATATATTATTTGATCTTGTTAGATTTAACCTCATATTTTGGATCTTGCACCGCTTTTGGTAGGCAACGCCCTATATTTCTAGCTTGCTACGATGCACTCGACAAAAGTTTTGTTGTGAAACCAAAAACCTACTTTGCCCAATTGCTCTATGAAAATGATGTCAAAGATAAGGAGATTGAAGGGGAATACTAGTAGATCCATAATCATTATGAAATCTTAAAACAATCCGGCTAAATGAGAAAGCATAACCAAGCATAAACGACTATGTAGAAGACACCCTAAATTTACAAAATAGAGCTATATTTTAACAATAATTATTTTTAAAAAATTAACAAATTTATTATTTTATTAATATAATATCTATTTAAATCAATATTATACCCATAGAATATTAATAACTATCATCTATTATATTTATATATATATATATATATATATATAGATATATATTATTAAAAATATAATAATTATAATTATAATTATAATTAAAATATATTATTTTCAATAATAAAAGTATGTATTAATTGAAATATAATTATAACTATATAATAAGTATATATTGCTTTTCAAGGTATATTATTGTCTCTCTTCGTTCCAAGACGAGAGTGAGGGTCAATATAATAATATTCATAGGGATATAGCCGTTATATCAATATTTCTCATCATCATGTCACTCACACGAAATTGGACATGGGTGGGGGAGTTAACAACTATTCTGCCCAACCACCCAAAATAACCCCAATTGATGAATTATATATATAACATCTCTTTTGTACTGAAAAGAGGTTTGCATCTTAGGAGGTTTGATCTTTTTCCACGTTTGATAAATTTAAAGTTACAATAGATCTAGGCTAATTAAAATACAACTAAAAATCATAATATATGTTAAAGCATTTCTGTATTAGTTATATGAGACATTTTGATTATTGATGTTTTGAGCTAGCGAGTATGGCTCACTATTACAACAGATTTCGTATCTATATCCTTGATGAACCACATTTGTTAATCGAAACGTCGACAATCAAAATGTCTCAGGTAAGTAAACAAGAAACACTAAAATATAATTACTTTTCAAAAAAACCTTTAATATGAAATCATAATATAATTAACTATATAATAATTTTTTAAATTGAAAATTTAGATATTGAAGAAGAACAAAAAAAACCAAACTAACAAAGAGAAAAAATTAATTTAAAATAAAAATAAATAAATAACAAACCATCACATACATATATATAAAACAAAACAATCACATACATATATAAAACAAAACAATCACATACATATATAAAACAAAATCGAAGAAAGACGATTTCCAAAATCACTTGTATTTGTATTTATTCCTACCTATTTGTAGGTACATTGCATAGGTGGCATGATAAGGGAGGTAGAACGGTGTGACTCTAATGGGTTGGGTGGGCACGAGCAAGAAGGGAAGTCGGGGAGGCAATCCTCATTTTTATTTCTATTTTAAATTTATATTTATTAGATATTATTTATTAATTTAAATTGTTTTTTTAATTAATTTTATTTATTATTATTTAAATTTTTTTTATTTAATGTTTATATTATTTTAATTGGAAGAAGGTAACTTGGCTTCCATTTCGTTTCAATTTATTTTTTATTTCATTTGATTTAATTTTTAAATGTTTATTTATTTATTAATTAGTTTAATTTGGTTTTTAATTTTATGTAAATTTATATATATTATATATATTTTTTAATGTTTATGTTATTTTGTTGGTTGTTTTAAAGATTTTTTTGATATATATATATATATAATGGTTATGCTTTTGGATATCTTATTTTTTTGAATGTGAAGTAATAAAAATAAAAAAGAATTGGCTTGTTTTTTTGTTTCTTTAAGAAAGATTTTTTAGTTTTTATTTTTAAATATAATTAAAATTTAATTAATTAAATTTCTAACTAGCATTAATTTTTAAGAGTTAGTTTTACATTTTTATTTGTGATTGTGTTAAGAGGTGTTTTGACACAATGGCATAAACTCAATTCCGAATCAAATTTGATTTCTAAAGATTTCCAGAGGGGCGGTGTGGCACTTAATAATAGAGGACATAGTTTTCTCATATGTTGGTAAACTTTTACTAAATATTTGTAAGGTTGTCATGGCAGAGGACGAGATTCCTCATTATATTAGGGTTTTTTCTTCTTGTTTTATAAGTTGCCTGCGAAATGTCAGGGGGGAGGCAACCAATACCATTGTGAAATCAATTAAGAGGTCGTCAAGCCTTGAGAGGCCTTGGCTTGTAACTAGTATGTTTTCTCTAATTTAAGTTATCTATGTATGTTTTGAATATACGTGTGTGTTTGTCAAGTCCAATCCCTATCAAGTCATTGTGTTTTTCCATGAACTGATTATTCTGTTTTGCCCAAGAGCCATATGAGTTTATCGGTGATTTGAGGTTACTGTTCGACGTTGATTGCAAGCTCAAGGCCAAGTATGGATATGTCGATTGCTGACAATACGAGTCAACCAGGAAAGCATTGAGAGAAGAGTGGAACCTCGACAAGGGACTACATTGATCAGGGCTTTGGATTCCTAGAAGTATGGAGAGGGTTCGACCACATGAGCAGTGACAAAGTCTCGATCCCCGATTCGGGGCGGGACCCATGGGGTCAGGCCTACGGGCCTAAGAAAAGTCACAATGAACAAAAAGGGGGCCGACCCCGACTTCATAGTGGGACTCGACCCCCAGCTAACGCTAGTTGACACAAAGTTGTGATGTTAAGATGGACCATGAGCTTGGGCCCAGAAGAATTACACTTTGAGAAAAAAATTGTGGCTAAAGACCCGCACCATTATTGAAGATTGGAATATGGGGTCAGAAGATGAGTCGTAACTGAGAGCATGGAGGCACAATTTAGATGTTCAAGTGGCTGGGCATAGTTGAGAAATTTAAACCATAATTTGGATTTGGGGAAGTGCGAGGCTAGTTGCTACAAAATAGGTGGGAGAGCCAATTTCTTGGGCCCATAACCCACAAACTCTTAGGGTTGAAGCCACCAGGGGATCAAAATGCGCAGACCCCTAGTTCAGTCATCGTCAAGTGGTATCAAAGTAGGTTAAGGTTTCCTGCTCAAGGTGAACAACCTTCAGCTGTGGATGGGTAGAAGTTGTTGTGGAAATTCCACAACGGTGGTTTCCTCTACAACAACTAAGCGAGCAGAGGAAGCTCGAGAGGTGTCAGTGGAGGCTCAGTTGTAGCTCACTGCTGAGCGTGAGGAGAAACTCGGAGATACATGTGGAGAAAGAAGATCAAAGCAAGGTGAATGAGATGCAACAATGAAGCACATGATCAGGAGATCATGAAGAATTTCAAGCGTGAGAGTATGACGAAGAGGCATAAACCCCACCCCAAATCATATCTGATTCCCAAAGACTTTCAGAAGGGCGGCGTGGCACTCAACAGTAGAGGACACAATTTTATCATGTTTTCATAATTTTTTACTAAACATTTGTAAGCATGTCGTGGCAGAGGGAAAAATTCCTTATTCTGTTAGGGTTTGTTTTTCTTCTTGTTTTATAAGGTGTCTGTGAAATGTCAGCAGGGAGGCGACCAATACCATTGTGAAATCAAGTTGAGAGGTCATCACGCACTGAGAGCCCTTGACCTATAGCTAATCTATTTTCTCTAATCTTAGTTCTCTCTGTATGTTTTGAATGAGTGTGTGTTTGTCGAATCCAATCCCTGTCCAAACATTGTGTTTTTCCATGATCTGATTATTATGTTTTTCCTAAGAGCCACGAGAGTTTATCGATGATTCGAGGTCACAGTTCGACGTTAATTGCAAGCTCAAAGCCAAGTCTGTATATGTTGATTGCTGACAATACCGATCAACTAGCAAAGCATTGAGAGAATAACAAAACCTTGACGAAGGGACTGCATTGATTAGCCCTTTAAGTTCCATGGGTATCGAGAAGTATGGAGAGGGTCTGATCAAATGAACAGTGACAAAGTCTCGACCCTTGACTCGGTGCGATACCCATGAGGTCAGCCCTATAGGCCTAACCAAAGTCACGATGAATGAAAAGGGCATCGACCATTGACCTCACAATGAGATCCAATCCCTGGCTAATGCCAACCAACCTATGCATGTGACGTCAAGATGGATTGTGAGTTCGGGCCTAAAGGAATTGTGCTTTGAGAAAAAAATTGTGGCCAAAAGACTCGCACCATTACTAAAGATTGGAATATGGGGTCAGAAGAGGAGTTGTATCCGAGACTAGGGAGGCACAATTCAAATGTTGAAGTGGTCACACGCAATTGAGCAATTTAAACTGGACTTTGGATTTGGGGAAGTGTGAATCTAGTTGCTACAAAATGGGCAAGAGAGCTAGTTTCGTGGCCCATAACCTACAGGCTCCCGGAGTTGAAGCCACTAGGGGTTTGAAATGTGCAGACCCCTGGTTTGGTAATCGTCATATTTTTTTGTCTAGTATTAAGGAAATGTTGTAGTGTCTATAAAATGAAGTGTTATATTTGAATAATATCTATATTCAAATTATATACATTATGATGAAGATATTGTAATAGATGTTATATGAAACATTAGATTTAAAATATTAAAAAGAAAGAAAAGTCAACTATATTAAAAATTAACACATATAACATATATAAAACATATAGCCCCTAGGGTTAGCTCAATCGGTCAAGTCGGGGCCTCGCCAAATGGGAGGTCACAGGGTCAATTCTCGAAAGCTCTTGGGGTTAGGTCTTGCAGTAGGCCGAGGGGTGCCAACCCAGACTTTTCCCGGGGATGTAGCGCCACCCGTTAACCAAAAGCGTCCGTGAATCACACGCAAAAAAAATAAAAATAAATAAATAAATTACGTTAGTTTAAAAAAGAAAGAAAGAAGGAAAAAAAAACACCAAACAATTAAAAGTGAGCAACTTAGTGAATAATTAAGGAAATTACGAAGAAGAAGATCCTGAGGAAAACATCGAACAATTTCAGATAAGGTTTTGGCGTGCGCACACACATACATAGGAGGGATTGTGAATGATAAAATCAAGATTGAAAATGAATGCATTAAAAATTATAAACACCCATGTATGAATGCATATGTTTAAGTTTTCACTGCAAGAATTGCCACCTAAAGGGATGATGTTCAGTAATCATTTTTTAATAGAAAAGTTTATCATGAATTTCTTGCATGCCACATGATCTCTCAATTAACTTTTATAAAGAGGCACCAATGTTGTAGTCATATGGTAATGTTACAACATGTCACATGATTTCTTAATTAACTTTCATATCGACACCCATTGCAACAACATACAACTTTGTACTCATTTTAATTCTTGGAAATAAGTTAACCTTGTTAGCTACATGACCATTATTGCACCCATAAGTGTTATATATATATGTGTGTGTGTGTGTGTGTGTGTGTGTGTGTGAAAATGCAGAGATTTGTATTATTAAAAAAAAATCTGGATTACAAGGCCAAAACCTTTACATATTCTAATCTTCCTTACAGGTTGGAAATTAAGCACGGAGGCTCAATCCAAACCCTTAAGTGAATTCCTCACCACACAAAAATTTCAGTTCCTTTCCAACTATTTTTTTTCCAAAAAAACCCCAATATCCAGACACATTTATATTCCATTATTCACTATTTTTGTTTTGATTTAGTTTTACTTCTTGTTTTTCTTGGAAGTACTCTTTCCTTTCTTCCCAACATGAGTCCAACCCGTGTTTTTTGTAGATTTTGATGGGTCAATCTTCGGCAAGTGCACGCTGTTGTTATTCAAGTCTTCCCTATCCGCCTAATTGCCCAAAAAGTAGCCTTTCCAACATTATTCCTTGTGGTTTCCGGAGGGGATCCATTTTCCATGAGGGTTTGCCGCTTTTCCACTTTCATTGAGTCTGGAGAATCTTCACTGACATGTGATTTTCCTAATTGACTTTTGTTGCCTATGATGTATTTTGTTTAGTAGTATCAATTTCTAGTTTATATTCTGGTTCTTTCCTATCCCGAGACTCTTCCTCTTTGTATCACCCTAAGCTCTTGACCACCAATTAAACCTTGGATATTTTTTTCGATCTTTGTTGCTCTAACGCCTAGTGTAGTTTTTTATTACATGCCCTTTTGTCATAGCACACTCTAGATCGGAATGTAACATTTTTGTAGTTGAGATTTTTGATCCAAACATAATTTGGGGCCGTCAGATTGATCTTAGCAAGAAAACCCTTATTAAAGTCCATCTCCACACAAATTTGAGCATAAGTAGTTTTATAATAGTTTATTGTATTTGGGATGCGGCAATAAAACTTTCCAAGAGCAGTCTCAATAGAGGATAACGATTGGAGATTTCAAAGATGCAAGGGTAGGTTTGGAAGCCTTACCCAAACTGGAGCTGTGAATATTGATGATATTACCGTGTCAAAGGTGGGAGACCAGGGTTGAATGAAAATACCAACACCACCCCAGAACCACAACCCAAATTCACAAATGGTCTTCTTGTCCTCAATATTGTTGAAAATAATAACAAAAAAACATCAAGCAATGGGATACATATTTAAAACATATGTTAAACAAGGTTTCCATGTCTCTGAGATCCATTTATGCAGATCCATCAGTTGCGACCAAAATCCATTAAACCTGCAAACCAAACCTTGTTATGGAAAAAAGTTCTCATAGCTGGAAGTTTCCTCATCCAAAGGAACTTTTTGAACTACCGAGAGGCTAGTTCTAGATTTTAGAATAATACTATATGAAATTGAAGAAGAGCCTACTTGTTTGGAAACCATTCATGCAAAAGAAACTGTATTCATTGTTGAATCACTAAGATTCACCATTGATCATATTGTCGCAAAGATTGACAAAGAAATCAATATGATCTAAGCATAGATCAGACGCCTAGGGGAAAACCCTTATCATCACAAGGGTTTTCAGAGTTGCGCCCATCTCCTCCTGAGTGGTTCCACTCTCTTTTTTTGTCAATCAAAAAAGATTTTCAATAGATTGTCAAATTTTTACAAAAGGAGTTTCCATGATTGTCTACTCTTCTAGCCTCACTCCTACCAGATTTGTTGGCCAGAAGAGAAAGATATTTGTAGTCATCCATATGCTATAAACCAAAAAAGTTTACAAAAAATAGTCATGTAGGCTCCAAAACAAATTCATAATGTAAAAAAACCCACAATCATCATATATTTTTAGGGGGTCTCTACTCATTGGAGGTGAGCCGGGAGGTTGTCCATGCACATGAAAATCCAGGTGCTCGATTATGGCCTCGAGTCTTTCCAGACCAACATGGAGATGATGTTGGTTCCTTCTAAGAGACAGGAGGCAATCCAGCTGGTCCCATTGGACCTGATAGATATCCTCCATGAAGCCCAAATCCTCAACATGTTGTTCCTGCATCTGTCTCCCCACGTCCACAAGCGGAGCCATAATTCTATTAACTTGTCTCGCAATGAAATCAATGGTCAGAGGAGCTACTATTGACGAGGATGCTGATAGGACCTCTTGTTTATGAGGATGCTGACAAGACCTCTTGCACCAACTCTCCCTCTTGCAACTCATTAACAGGGTCATTTGGAATGACATCAAAAGGTCGAGCATCACGTCCAACAATACCACCTAAGTGAGCCCCTACACGCTGAAACCGCCGACACTGCATGGATAACCAAGCAGCCAAATCAAACCCACAAGACGTCACAAAGCACCAACATCACCAAATACTAGAAGGAGTAAATCCCCTTCACCAACCCTAAACAACACAAAATGTCTCCTTCCAACGCACAATTTGCACTAAACCACAACCAGGTCCTGAATTCCACGAGAACCCACCTATGTTTCTGAGGATCGCTTGCACCAGAATTATGCACAAGCAACAACCCGCAACCGACCTAGCCCAGCGACATGAAACACCAACACCACTAGTGTGTAGAGAGAGGCCTCCAGATAACACAACCGAGACAATGCAGATCGCTGCAACCCCACACCACCGCCACCCTCAAGTTTTGACTGCACCCAACTCTACAAAATACATCCACCACATGAGGGAACCACAAACTCCAGGGAAACACACAAAGACCTACACTCACCTGGCTCTGCCCAACCAAGAGCCACAATAGAAATTGACCCCAACTCTCCCACCAACTGACATACTGAGAAGATTATTTGTCCCAACTTTTCCACAAACACTAAACCAACATTGAGCAAGGGTCAGAGATTTGGCCCTCCTATTTTCAGACTTGAACCACCAAAGGTAAGTGAAGCACACATCGTCTTGAGTCGGCAACACCGCGAGAACACAACACAAATCTAAAGAAATTGACTTCCAAACAATGGAGTGCCCAAACACCCTATAAATTCATAGGCCCATGTAGGTTTCTCCAAACCCAAAACCAGGACAAAAACAACAAAAACAATGGATCCCACTTACCTCCTGATTATGCCGTGAAACCTTCACGTGCAGACACAAACCACCCGGACAACAACTCTCTTGCTAGTCCCAGGTCCCGAGTCCAAAGCCACAACAAATGTCCACATCTCCCCAAAGCGCCCCCACACCATGCAAATTTAACCCCCATGCTAAGCCATTGTTTCTTTAGTGCCTCCTGGAGACTAGTTTAGGCACACTCAATTACTCTTGGAACTGAACCAATGTCTCCCATCCAGTGATAAAAGACCATTAACTTTCCCCGTTGTGAAGTTAACGAACAAAGAGCCACCACCTTGACGCTTTCAGAGTTCCACTCACCCATGATCCAAATGCCACACCTGGTCCTTGGGATCACGGCACATTAACTACAGTGGGAATGACCACCTAACACAGTCCCCTCTTGATTATTGTGCTCCGTCAGCCCCAGCGGGGATAGTGGTTCCACCCTTATCTCAATTTTTTTATTATTAGAATATAATATTGACTCAATTAAAAATAATAAAAATAATAAATCCATTCAACTCAATTTTCTATATTGTAATTTTGTTTTTATTAATAAAATTACAATCATTTTTCCTAATAAAAAATCAAAATATACATATCACATTAAAAAATGTTAAAATAATAATGATTGATATTCGTACCCATTATGTTTCATAAATACATATTTAAATTTAACTAATTTGCAAATAAAAACTTAATACTTACCAGACACACACGTAAACTCTTTATATATAGTTAAAAATTAAATTATAAAAATTATAAAACATGCCAAATAAAAATGTCATGTAAATATATGTATCAAAGTTTCAATAAATTTAAAAATAAGAATATGTCTATATATAGAGATATGTAATTTATAGAAATATAAATAATATTATTAAGAACTAACATAAATCCATGTTAACTTCAGATCTACCAAGCCCAAAGATAAATCAAATCTCTTGAGGGACAAACCTCTCTCAAGTTTTGCATTAAAAAAGAGGTTTACATCTTGAGAGAGTTAATCCCTTTGGGCATTTATAGATCCAGAGTTAAGATGGATTTATGTCGGTCAAGGCTACGATTTTAATTAAGTTAGAATTTTAACTACAAAAATAAAATTGGTGTTATTGGAAGTACCATTTCCTATTTATCAATCTATTTTTTCACAATGATATTACTTGTCAATGCCACAATTTCAAAGTTGTCATAGTTTTAACCACCCTCTAAAAAAATACTATTAACCAGCCTAGATCCATCTTAACTCTGGATTCTACCAAGCATTGAGAGGGATCAAATCTCTTTTCACTTTGAAAGAGGTTTTCACCTCAAGAGATTTGATCCCTCTCGATGCTTGGTAGATCCAGAGTTAAGATGGATCTAGGTTGGTTTAATTATTAATAATTGGTAATTGAAAATTATTCATTTAATTTAATTTAATTTAATTTTTATGTAATTTGACTTAGCCAAAATGTTTTAATTAAGTCAAGTCCCATTAGCACAACCAGTTGAGGATGGACCTCTTTAGCAAGGCGACCCAGGATCAAACCTCACGAAGGTTGTTGCACCTGTGCTAAGGGAGGAGACATGCTAAAATCCAGTCAGCTTAGGGCTGGTGTGGCCCAGGCCAGTTGTGATTCCCAGATGAATTTGATGGCTTAGATGCCCCTGAGTTGCAGTTTCTCAAGCCACAGGTCAAGCATGGAGGAACACAGACAACTCGGCAAAAAAAAATGCTTTAATTAATAATTATAATTGTTTATTTTTATTTTTTTAATTGTATTTTATTTTTATTTTTATTGTTATGTAGTTTGACCAAGTCAAAATGTTTACATAACATAACCTTACAACATCTCCTCCATAGTGTGTTGCAGAGCACCTCTCAGTGCAATAATGTCACTTCTTAATAATGTTGACTTTCACATTTTTAATTCAAAAATTTATATTTTAAAACAAAAAAGTTCATTTTGAGATCAACCTTATTATTAACATGATTTTACACTAGGGGGGAAAAATCAAGAAATAACCTTTAACCCAATGGATACCTAGTTCTTTTTCTCCTATAAATAGGCTCTTCAACACTCGTTTACTCACAAAGCTCTTTGGTCCTTGATGAAAGATGGAGTAACCATTTGATAGATGATAAAAAATATTACACATTTCTATTCCAGAAATCTCCAACAACAAGAAATAACTTGCTTAGATATTGCGCAATAATTTTATGGATTATATCCCTTCTTTTAGTGACTAAGAAGTTTGGTCATAATTGCTTGTTTTCTAACAAATGGATTGTCCGATTTATTAAATTTTCATTATAAATACTATGTAAAAGTAAAGAGGATAACCATTGTGCTCCAAAAATATATAAATTAAAATATTGAAGTTCCATCATAAAAACATTGCAAAAGTAAAGAGGATAACCATTGTGCTCCATAAACAAAGTTCTTATGTAAACCATGAAAAATATGGAAGAATGTTGACATGTATAGGAAAGGCATGGAAAATTTTGGTAGAGTAGTGCAAATTAGTAGTTGGATACAACATATAACATCAAAAAACTGCATGATACAAAATTTATTCACAAATCATATATTTCACATTCTCAACGATTGTTGCAACCTTACATTTTTTAACAAACGAAACGAGGTAATGGATTTCTTTGGACAAGGAATGAGAAAAAACCTTCAAAAGTTTAGGGAAGAATATTTATGAAGCATTGGCATTAGGACTTCCAAACCGACAAAAGTCTTTTGAGATTGAGGCTTATGCATTTGGTTATGGGGAAGATATCATGCAAGATAAAATACTTGCTTCCTATAATTCAAAAATCTTGATATCCTATTTATGACAAGGAGCTACTAACTTTACATTGAGCAATGAAATATTGGGGAGCTTACATTCTAGCAAAGGATACAATGATTTAGATCAAAAATCATTATTTGCAATTATTGGAAACACAAAGCAAGTTGCAGTAGGCAAAACACACCAAGTGGATTTCTTATATGCAATAATTAATCCTTGTCATCAAGAACAAGAAAGGGAAATTCTTGATTTCTTAGATAGGTCACCGAGTATGTAATGGCCCACCTACAATTGCAAACAAAATATGAATATTAGCATACATACATGGCATCCATATGATAGCTACATATGCATGGGCCTGCATGTATGGCACTGATATACATACTGGCTAATACCAGGAAATGTCTAAATTAGAGTAATGGATTGATTATTGAAATAAACCCCTATCTCACCGGAATATAATAAGTATATCAAGTTAGGTATTTGATACATATACCACCCTTATATACATATATATGATAATCCTTATTAAAAGAAAATTTTCATTATAATTTACAAATTATATTTAATTAAATAATAAATAAAATAATAATATAATTTAATTAAATTATAAATTAAATTAATTAAAAATTTATTTATTAAAATAATATAAACCTTAACTAAACTAAATCCTACGTAGCATACCTTTTAAAAAAAGGTGAACCTACTCAATAAAATCTATGAAAAGCAAATAAGATTTGATTGCATGTGGAGTTCCATGTAACAGAAACAGAGGCACGGATATGGGAGGAAGGCAATGGTTCAAAGAAATATAAGGAGAAGGGGATGCTACTAAGGGGAAAATATTTTTGCCTTTCAAGGGAACTGCATGAAAGAGGATTTTTTCCAACAGAGAGTTATAGACAGAGTGAGGATCACTGAGCCTTGATTGTTCTTGATGCTTTTGGGCACGGGGGTTAGAGTACTAAAATTATGAAGTATTATGGAGCTGGGTACCGAGGTTGTGCCCAGTTTGGCAGGGAGGATTTGGTCATTTTGGTAACGGAAGAAAATTTGGAGCTACAACAGCTGAGGATCAACTTCAAACACGGAAGACAGGTATGCATGAGTGACTTAAATTGATAAATTCTTTTTTTTTTTTAAATGGTCGGTTGCTATGTATTATATTCTGAAGAAAAAAAAGGCAGGGATTTCGAATCCTCTGGTACATAGTTTGCGCAGACTGAGAAAAAGCAAGGGGTTTACAAAAAGTGGCTACCCCCTTGGTCCTTAGTTTGCTTTTTTTGCTACTATTAAAAACAGCACTACTATAGATTCTAATAAAGGAGAATAACAAAAAGATACATTTGAATTTCATTCAGTCAATCATGATGTGTTGGATGTGTCTTGCTGTTGATTCCTCCGGGTTGTCATCTTTAGCTTCTTGTTTGGCGTTGGAGGAGCTGGTGGCAATGGCGTTCTTTTCCATCATGAATTTCAGAATGGAAATTGACTCTTCGGCATGGGCGCAGCGGTTTATGAGCTGCCTGAATTGCTCTTGGAGGGAGGCAGCCTTGTGCATAAAGAGCTGGATTTCTGCTTTATATTTTTCAGTGTTAATGCGGTCCTGTTCAAAAAGCCTCCTGCTTTGCTCGTCAAGACGCCTATCGTGCTCTTCTAATCTTGCGTCCAATAGGCTTTGCTTTTTATCTAACATTGACTGCTGAGTCCTTATTTCTTCTAACTCAGCTTGCAGATCAGCACAGTGAAAACAATCCTCACTGCGCGCCATTGAAGGGAGAATGAAGCAGTTGGGGAGGTAGGTGAAAACAGAGGCCAAGTGGGCGGGAGAATTAAGAGCATTATTGGATGCTCTGACTTGATGATAGGTTCTGGAAACGCTGTCGGGAGAAAAAGAGTATCCCGCTTTCAGAGCAACTGTTACAGATGAGAGATTGGAAGGGGGCTTATTGCACGAGACTGAGGGGAAATAGACCAGAGGTCTGATGGGGGAGAGGCAGACGGGGCAGAAGGGAATATCAGAGGTGAGGGCGGAGAAAAGGAGAGGGGAGGGAGCTGAAGAGAGCTCGCTGAGGAGACGGACGGTGGGAAAAGGAATGAGACAGAGTAAGGATGAGAAGGGGAGAACTGAGAATGCCGGATAGAGACGAAGAGAGGTGGGCGTAGAATGATTACTTGGAGGAGCTGCAAGACGAGATGCCCTGCTGAGACAAACTTGAGCGTTCCTGTAGATCACTGCAACAGTAGTTAGAATAAAACTAGACAGAATAAAGTGAGGCGATACCAGAGTATTGTTCCTTCTGAGATTCTGAGTAAAGACGCCTGCTTCAGACTGATATTGTTGCACAGTCTCTTGATTGCAATGGGCGACGCTTTGATTGCTGATGCTCATATTTATATAATGGATCAAACAATGGGTAGAATGCCAAACTGGAGTCTGAATCACGGGAATGGTGAGGTTCTGCCCCAAATCTTTCAGACAATCTCCTTTTGCTGTATTTTCAAGCCTTGTGCCGGCGCTGAATTGAGTTGTTTTTCCTTGTTGACAGGTGATTACCTCTATCGAGGTTCGGATTTGACTGGTTGTGCATAATATACTTTCTGTTGTTTGTCCTACGACTGTGGAGACCATGCCCTTCGCACACTTGACCACGCGAATCTGGGTAGTACCTGGATTGTTCTGAGTCATGGCAGGGGTTGAAAACTTTCTCTATTGTTGTGCCTTAACACACCTTCCTGCTTTCCTACAACATTATTTGCACACTTGTCTGCTTTCATGTTTAACGTGCGAAGAATATGATAGAACTTGATGTGTTCAAAGTGATTGAGGAGGAGATTGATGCGCTCAATGTGTTGCTGGAGGTTACTGTTGGGAGATCGTTGTTTGTAGTTCATAAGGCGAATAATTATTGTGGAGTCCCCAAAAACTATTGCCTTTCTAATACCCATATTTTTTAGTTGTATTAGTCCTTGATATAGGGCTAATGCCTCTGCATTGTTGTTTGTTTTTCTTCCCAAGCTCCACTCATAGCTGCAGATTTCATTCCCAGACTCATTTAATATAACTCCTCCCGCTCCTGCTTGTCCTGGGTTGGACTTTGATGCACCATCAAAGTATAGAGTTGGACAGTTACTGCTCTGAATCCACATCTTGTAATCCTGTGCTGGAAGTCTGATCTCCCACTCCCTGGCTTGTGCTTGCTGCTGTCTGTCAGTTCTCTGAGTATCCTGATGTTGACCTGGTCGATCTAGTATGTGCCTGATAACTGACCTTTCTTCCACTAAGTAATCTGCTGCTTGGATTTTTCCTTTATACTTTGCTGCTACTATCTCTTGCGCCAAAGAGTGGGCTTTATTGCATGTCGTTCGAACATTGCTCTCTTTGTTTTGGAAGATCTTTTTGTTTCTTGTGAGCCAAATTTTCCAGAGAAGGTTATGAGGAATGATAGCCCAAATTCTTTTAACAATATTGCTCCTCTTGTCTTTCCATGGGCAGTTCTTTCTCCATTCGTGTATTGTCTCTGAAATGTTCTGATGGGGTTGCCAATTTATATTGCCCAGGGAGGACAAATTGATCCAGCATCTCTTGGCGAAGGGGCAGTCAAGGAACAAGTGTTGAATTGTTTCCTCTGCTGAGCAGCAGTTGGGGCATCTTGATGGACCGTTGATCCCTCTCTTTCTTAAGTTTTCAGATGTGAGGACTTTGCCTTTTAGCAACAGCCAGGTGAAGAATTTGACTTTGGGGATAGCCTCAGATTTCCAGATTATCCGCCAATGGTTCCAAATGGGGATCTGATAAGTGCTATTACAGATATGGTGATATCCAGACTTGATGGTATAGCTTGAACCCGTGGGGTCCCATCGAAATCCGTCTGCTGCTCCTTTTTTTATGGGGGCTCTGTTCTGAAGATTTTTTTGGAGGGCTTTGAGGCTTGCTTCTAAAGCTGATGGAGTGGCTGGAAATTCCCAATTAGTCCAGGCTCCTGTATCTACATCCCATTTCGATATTTGGTCTAGCCTCTGGTTTCCTTTACAATTGAGATGGTGTATGAAGGGGATGGCTTCTTCAATAGTATTTAGAGGTTGAAGACCCATTATCTTGTCAGTAGCATAGTTGATGCTGTCCCCTCCTCCTGGGATCTTTGAGGTGTTTTGATTGAGGAAGGGGATTGCTTTCTTGCAGAGCTGCCAAATTTTGGTGGAATCTCTGTTGGGAATGTCTATTTCAAGAAGTCTTTGCCTTTTGCCGTTGAGGTATTTGCTTTCTATGACCTGTTTCCACCAAGCTTTTGGCTCATTGATTAACCTCCAGGCCATTTTGATCCCAAATGCCAAATTTAGGATTTTGGGGGCTCTAATTCCCAGACCACCTCTGTCCTGAGATTGGATTACACTTTTCCAGCTGACCAAATTAAATCTATTTCTTTCTTTTTTCCCTCCTTGCCATAAGAAATTTCGGAGGGCGATTTCCAGCTTATGATGAAATATAGCAGGAGCTTGATAAAGAGTAAATCGGTATAGAGGTAAGGAGGATATACCTGAATTGAGGAGAATTATTCTGCTTGCTGGATTGAGCCATTGAGTTCCCCATTGTTGGATCTTCCTCTTGACTTTGTCTATTATTTCATTCCAAGTAGCAGCTTTTAATGGTCCCAGGCTGACCGGCATCCCAAGGTAGGTGAAGTGGTCCCAGTTTGCTTTATAGGCAACTCCAAAGATGTTGGCGATGCTGTGTGCGGTTTGGTTGGAAATATTCCAGCCATAGATGCAACTTTTATGAAAATTGACCTCTCCCCCTGAGTACTCCATAAATTGATCGAGGAGAGTCTTGAAGCGCCTTGCAATGGTAGTGGATGCTCCTCCAATCAGTAAAGTGTCGTCAGCAAATTGGGAGTGGTTGATGTTCTTGACTCCGTTCCTGAATTTGATGCCGGAGATGAGGCCAACTCTTCTGTTGTGTTCTAGAGCACTGCTAAAGGATTCTGCCATAAGAATGAAGAGATAAGGGGAGAGAGGGCAGCCTTGCCTTAGCCCTCGGGAGGATTGGAAGGCTTCACAAGGGCGCCCATTAATCAGAGGCGAAATCCAAGGGCCTGATATGCAGGCGGCAATGGTACTGATAAAGGCAGAATTGAATCCCATTTTTCTCAAGACAGCGAACAAGAAGGAGTGTCTTACCCGGTCAAAAGCATTGGCTAAGTCGAGCTTGAGAACGAAACCTTTCTCTTGCCTAGAAGTGCTGGAATGAATGGCTTCTTGGACCAAGGTAATTGTGTCATGGATTTGCCTATTAGATAGGAAGCCCCCTTGATTTTCAGAGATAAGGGATGGAAGGAGGGGTTGGAGTCTAGAAGCTATGATTTTCCTGAAAATCTTATATGAGGAGTTACACAGAGAAATTGGTCGAAACCTGGAGAAGGATGTGGGTCGATTTTCCTTGGGAATGAGGGCGAGGAAGGTTGAGTTTGTGAAGCCCCCCATTTTCCCTTTTCTTTGAATTCCCCTCAACATCTTTGCAAGGTCTTTTCTTATCAGGTGCCAATGATCCCTGTAAAAATTGATTGGGAAACCATCTGGGCCTGGAGACTTGTCTGGTTGCAGGGTCCAGATAGCTTTCCTGATTTCCTCCTCCGTTATTTCTTGGTTTAAACTGTCATTCGCCTCTTGAGAAATGCCTTTCGGAAGATGTTGCAACAGCGCAGCATAGTCGGTTTCTTCTTGGTTTTTCGTGAGGAGGCTTTTGAAGTGAAGGGAGGCAGCCCTTTTGATGGATTCTTGATCGTTATGTTGGCTGCCTTGACTGTCCGTAATAGCATTTACATTGTTCCTTACCTTCCTGACTGTGGCTTGCTTGTGGAAGTAAGCTGTGTTTTTGTCTCCTTCTTTCAGCCATAGCTGTCTTGATTTAATTCTCCACTTGGTTTCTTCCGCTCTCTTGACGTGCATTAGCTGCCCTTGTGTTTCCCATTCCCTGTTTTTTAGCTGGTGGGTGAACCCTTGATCTTCAATTTGTTTTTGGATTTCCTCCAAGTCTTGCTGTATTTTTTTTTTTTATCTTTTCTGGCTCTTGATAGTTGACTTTTGCCCAGTCTTTGAGAGCTTTTCTTGTGCTTCTGATTTTTGTTTCCCATATATGGCTAGGAGAGCCTTCTACATGATGTTTCCAGGTTGCTTCTATGATAGCTTCAGCCTCAGCATTGTTTCGCCACAGAGGATTATACCTGAACGGGATTGGTCCCAGTTGAGAATGGGAGTCCAACGTTAGGAGGATGGGAAAGTGGTCTGAGGCCGTAGCACTGAGAATTTTTGAGTGACCCGCAGCAAAGGAGGAAAGAAAGGAGATGTTAACCAGAATTCTATCCAATCGTTCCATGATATTGCCTGGTCCCAACCTTCTATTATTCCAGGTGTATTTTCGATTTTTTGGAATAATATCCATCAGTTCATGTTCGGACATTATTCCTTCCAGTTGACTTCTGAAGGGGTCGTGGGTGAAATTGCCCCCTCTTTTCTCATTCGCATGGAGGACTAAGTTGAAGTCTCCAGCTAGTATGATATTTGGGTTCTGCTCGTTATCTATATCTTCTTTCAGATCCTTCCAACATTGTTCCTTTTCTCGATACTGATTGGGGATATAGACATTGTAAATGATGAGGTCACAGCTCTCATCTTTATTACTTAGATTAGTCCTTAACTAGTTTTGATTGAGAAAGGATGACTTGCAATCCCAGTGTTGATTATTCCACATGGTTGTAATTCCTCCAGATGCTCCTCTGGAGTTGCTGCTGGCCCCTGAGAAGTTTTTTTGGGCATCTACAATTTTCTGCATTTCACTTTCACTTTGTTTGGTTTCTTGAATCAGAATAATTTCAAGTCTTTCTATTTGGAGAAGATCTCGCAAGGCAGCTGATTTGGAGGGGTGCCCCATGCCCCTACTGTTCCAAGATAAGAGCTTCATCATGGGGCATTCGAGCGAGGAGGTGCTCGCCTCTCATGGTCTTTTCCTGCTGTTTCTTTTTCTTGGGATCCTGTCATGAAGGAGTCCATTGGAGTTTGGATCCCAAGGGAAATATCCTTTTGCGTGCTTTCTTCCTGATGCTGTTTGGCTGACTTTCTTCCTGGTCCAAGCTTCTTATGGAGATCACTTGAAGTGCCAATATCTTTTGAAGAACTTCTAGTGGTTCTGGGAGGGGGAGGATCAAAGGAAGGTTGAGAGAGAATCGAGGTAATCATGGGTGGTTCGGACAATTCAAGGGAGGGCTGTTCAGATTGAGGATCATCAAAAGATAAAATAAGGAAAGGGTTGGAGGATGAGGGGAAGGAGGGGTCTTGGGAAGGGCCCGAGGGTTTGGGAGGGGGAGAATTGGGGCGGAGGGAGGAAGAGCCTGGTTGTTCAGAGGATGGTTCAGATTTGGACGGAGGTGCTGCTTTCTTTTTTTTCACAGTTTCCCATTGTCCTCCTTGGTCTTCTGTTTCCAAATTGGTTACTTTAGTGCATCTATTAGCGAAATGACCGTATTCATGACATACCTTGCATTTAAAGGGTATTTGCTCGTAATCTAACTGCTGAATGTAGCTCCATTCATCCACCTTTAGCTTGATGGCTTCCGGCAGTCCTTTTCCGAGGTTCACTTCTACGCAGATCCTTGCACAGGCTTGCATGTTGTCTTTGGGCTCACTTCTGTCAATATATTTTCCTACTGCATTCCCAATTGCTTTGACCGATTCATCTCCCCAACAATGCAAGGGCAGATGGGGAAGACAGACCCATACCGGAACCGCATTAGGGATGTCTAGCTCAGGATCGAAATCAGGGGTCCACTTGTTTAGATATAACCCTCGAGAGTCCATAAAATAGGGCCCATTCCTGAATATCAGGTCCTTATCTGCTTTGGTTTCAAAATGAAAGGTATAGTAACCTTTGCCACAGAAGCGAATTGAAATCTTTCCTTGTATTTTATCGGACCAGTTCCTTTCCACCCATCGTTGGACTGTTCTTGGTGAAGGCCATAAGCCTGTAAACTGTCCTATGACACCTTTTTCTGCTAGTGATAGAGCTGCCATTCGAGGAAGAGATGGAGGCAGCTGAACTTCTTGAAGAATATCCAGCTTCTTAACAAATTTTGAAGTTGTTGGTTTCGGTCGGGCAGGGGGAAGAGACTTTACCAGATCAGAGAAGGCTTTCTCCGCATCCCCATGGGAAGGATCTGTTTGGGCCATGGCTGAAGCCAGGGCCCGGAAAGCAGGCCTCGCGGCCTAGGCCGAGGCGGCGGCGCAGCAGCTGCTCGCAGTAGTCCTAGGTCTTCACGCTCCGACTCCGCTCCGCTCCCTTTTCCATTCGCGTATTTAAATTGATAAATTCTTGGTTAAATTATAGTTGTTGAATTTTGGTAGGATTTAGGGAATTAATTATGGTTAGGTCTTTATAGAGTTCAACAACTCTAACAGTTGTTATGCATCTACATCATTTTCCATGTGAAGATATGCTTATTTAGTATGAAGAGGATAAACGATTTTATCTAATTGGAGTGGAAATGCAATATAGAGTGAAGAAGCCCTATTACCATTTGAAAGATGGTGTATCATGCAAGATTAATACTTTTCTAAACAAATTGAAGAATTTATAACCATGCTATTAAGAAAAGACCATACTTCCAAAGTTGTTGGACATTTTGAAGATGGAAATAAATTATAAAATTATGGAGTATGTATTAGTATTAACCAAACATGTCCGTTGGTGTTACTTAATTTATTCTAGCACGTGTGTTTTATTGTACAATGAAGCTTGCAAATAGGAAATTAGGAAGTTATCAAAGACTGCATAGGGGCATGATTACTATTTTCTTGTAGTAACAAATTCTATGAAATAACATATATAGTTCTTTCTAAGAAAACTATGATTTTATTATTATTATTATTATTTTAACGAAACCAGGTGCTATTTATATTTCAAAAAAGAAAAGGAGGCAAAGCTCCAGGAGTACAAACTTAGAATTCGAGTGGGACGACTGCTCTTTGTCGATTTTGTTACAATGTACTAATCTCCGGAGGTATTTAACCTGAGGATGACTGTTACAAGTATAGATCCGGACAAATTGGAAGAGGAGAAAGTTGGCTTTGCAAAACATCTTAAACTGTATTTAAAGGCCGATCCATCACGCGCAAGTATCCTCTGGCAGCTTGAAAATCTTGTGGCAGTTTGCTCTTGAATTGAAAAGAGTCTCCAGCATATAGTGTTCCATGGAAACGTGGATATGAAAGCGGCATATTTGAAGGGCAGCAGAACCAACGACGAGCAGCACAACAGAGGAGGGGAATCAGATTAGGGTTGCAGTGGATATGGATAGGGGCGCCTTAAGAGGTCGAGCAGAAGAAGACCTTAAAAGGAAGAGCATTAGTCAAGAGAGGATCAGGGTAGATATTGGAAAGAAATTTTGCTGTTGCAGAAAAAATTCCCTTTGGTTCTGGAGCAAGCTTGACTGGCGAACTTGTCTGCTTCTCGATTTAAGGTGCGAAGGACATGAAAGAGTTTAATCTCCCCAAATTGGCTAATCATGCTTTGACATCTGCTGATGATTCGCCGAATATGAATATTTGAGGGCAACCTCTTGCTGTTAATGAGACTGGTGATGATAGCAGAGTCCCCAAAGATCCAAGCTTTCTTAATGCCCAAGTTTTGAAGTTGGAGCAGGCTTTGATAGAGGGCCAGGGCCTCAACTCTATTATTGGAGAGATTTCCCAGACCCCACTCAAAAGAAAGGAGAGGTTCTCCGTTAGGCAAATAGATGATTCCCCCTGCTCCCGCAGCTCCTGGATTAGATTTGGAGGCGCCATCGAAGAAGATGATATAGGTGTTGCTGGGAGATCCATTCAGTGAATTCACCCTGCTTTAGTCTTATTTTCCAATTATGACCAGAGGTATTGGAGTAGCTATTGTAGTTGAATGCTGGAGTTAGGTTGCTACACTTGTCTATCAAATTCTTGATGAAGTCTCTCTCTTCACTGCATAAGCTAGCCATGTTGATTTTCTTAGAATTCTTGGCAGCAATGCATTTAATAGCCAGACTTTTGGCTTTATTGCAAAGAAGTCTGGTAAAGGACTCCTGGCCTCTGAAAACTTTGCGGTTTCTTGCGATCCATAGTTTCCATAAGAGAGCGTAAGGAAGGGCGTCCCATACCCTCTTGACAATGCTATTTTTCTTATTTGGCCATGGGTAGCTTTTCTTCCAGATGCTTAGGGCTTCGCCAATGGACTGATGAGAATTCCATGTGAGAGGGATAGAGGGGACTATACCTTTCCAGCAAGAAATAGCGAAATGGCATGAAATAAAAAGATGTTGCATGGTCTCTTCAGCTTCAAGACAGTTCGGACATTGAGAAGGGCCCACGATGCCTCTCTTTTGCAGGTTTTCAAAGGTGAGAATCTTCCCTTTTCGGGTCCAGATAAAGAATTTAACCTTGGGAATGGCTTCAGCTTTCCATGTTGCTTTCCAATACGTCCATGGGGAAGAGGGGAGATCCCTATTGCACATAAAATTATAACCTGCCCGAATTGTATAGCTTGAGACCGTGGGATCCCAGCGGAAACCGTCAGCTCCATTTTTAGATAGAGGTGCGATGCTGTGAAGATGGTTCTGAAGGTAATTAAATGAATCTTTGAGTTGATCAGGGATAGGAGGGAAGCTCCAACCTATCCAAGCCCGCGTTTTAGCATCCTAATGAGATATTTGATTTAGGTAGTATAGACCCCTGCTTTGGAAGTAGCGCATGATTGGTTCCATGCCTGTGTAGCTGCTGATGGGTTTATTTCCCATAATCTTATCGCTTGCAATGCTGACTTTGTTCCCACTAGTGGGGACTATTGAGATATTTTGAGCCATAAAAGAAATGGCTTTTTTACAAAGTCTCCATATACCTCTGCTGTTCCTTTCCAGGATTTCACTTACTAACACTTGTTGCCTTGGAGTATTAAGATATTTGACCTCAATGACTCTTTTCCACCAAGCTGGCTGCTCCTCTAACAATCTCCAAATAAGCTTGCCACCGAAAGCTAAGTTAGTGAACAAGGGAGATCTGATTCCAAGCCCGCCGTTTTCCTTGTTCTGAATAACTTGTTTCCAGCTGACCAAGTTAAATTTTTTCTTGTTGTTCTTTCCTCCCTACCATAAGAAATATCTAAGGATACTTTCCATTTTGTGATGAAAAAAAATGGGCGCCTGAGCTAAGGAGAACTGATATAAAGGAAGTGAAGACAACCCAGAATTAAGGAGCACCATTCGGCTGGCTGGGTTAAGCCAGAAGGATCCCCAGTTGTGGACTTTTTTTTTTAATTTATCAAGAATTTTGTCCCAGATTTCGGCTCTAGCACAATCCATGCTTACAGGCATACCTAAGTAGCTGAAGTGGTCCCATTTTTTCTTACATGGCACCCCAAGGATGATGAATAGATTTTGAAGAGTTTGGGCTGAAGAATTCCAGCCATAGATGCAGCTCTTGAGATGGTTAATCATTCCTCTAGAATATCTCATATACTTGTCAAGAAGGAGCTTGAATCTTCGGGCAATTATTGTAGAAGCTCCTCCGATCAGCAAGGTATCATCAGCAAACTGAGAGTGGTTGATATTTTTCACTCCGTCTTCAAATTTGATTCTGGTGATGAGGCCTGCTTGTCTCTTATGGTCCAGAACACAGCTGAAAGTTTCAGCCATTAAAATGAATAAGTAGGGAGAGAGAGGGCAACCTTGCCTCAAACCTCTTGAGGATTGGAAAGCAGGCCCGGGTCTTCCATTCATGAGAGGGGCAATCCAAGGTCCAGATATGTAAGTTTTTATGAGGTTAATGAAGGAGGAAGAGAAGCCCATTTTTTGAAGAGTAGCAAGGAGAAAGGAATGCCGGACTCTGTCAAAGGCATTAGCCAAGTCTAGTTTCAAAATGAAGCCCTTTTCTTTTCTAGAGAGACTTGAGTGAATGGCTTCCTGGACAAGTAAGATAGAGTCAGAAATATGTTTGTTGGCCATAAAACCGCCTTGATTCTTAGAGATAAGGCTTGGCAAGAGAGGCTTTAAGCAAGAAGCAAGGATCTTAGTGAAAATTTTATATGAAGAGTTGCATAGTGAAATAGGACGGAAGTGGGAGAAGGTAGAGGGGCAATTCTCTTTAGGGATGAGAGCAAGGTGGGTTGAATTTGTGAAACCTCCCATTTTGTTTTTCCTTTGTATCCATTGGTAATACTTGATGAGGTCCTTTTTGATGGTTTCCCAGAACTCCCTGTAAAAGCAGATTGGGAAACCATCCGGACCTGGAGCTTTGTCTAGGTGGAGGCACCAGATTGCTCCCAAGATTTCTTCCTCTTTAATTTCTTCGTTCAGTCTTCCATTGGCTTCAGCTGATATTTTATTTGGCATATGCTGTAAGAACTCAGTATAATTCTCCTCTTTCCCTTTTTCTGTCAGGAGCTCTCTAAAGTGAGCTGTAGTTGCGTTTTTAACGAAAGCTTGGTCATTGTATTGATTGCCTGCACTGTCTATAATAGCTGTTATGTTATTCTGAATTTGTCTGACAGTTGCTTGCTTGTGAAAAAAGGATGTATTCCTATCCCCGCTTTTCAACCAAACCTGTCTTGATTTTATGCGCCATTTTTCTTCCTCTTCTCTTCTGATGCTGTAGAGATGATTGTAGAGATCCTCTTCTTGACTTTTACTTGCTTGAGTGTATTCTTGGTTTTCCATAGCATGGTGTAAATTTTCAATTTTAGCCTTAACTTCCACCTTCTGTTCTTCTGGTTCTTTATATTGGGATTTTGCCCAGTTCTTGAGAGCGAGCCTGACATTTTTCAATTTACTTTCCCATATATAGCTGGGAGAGCCTTCTATATGCTGGCGCCAAGTATGCTGGACTAGAGATTTAACATCCGGAGTATGATTCCATAAGGGACTATATTTAAAAGGGATAGGCCCCAGAGGGCAGTGGGATTCAAAAACTAACATAGTGGGATAATGATTAGATATAGAGAAGGGGAGAATAGAAGCATGGACTGCAGCAAAGGATGAGAGAAAAGAAACATTTACCAATATTCGATCCAGCCGTTCCATTATATTATTTTTTCCAAGCCGGCGGTTGCTCCAGGTAAACTTTCTGTTCTTTGGGACAATATCTACAAGATCTGCGAGCTGCATAACGTGTTCCAACTGAAATCTGAAGGGGTTAGGGTTGAAGTAGCCGCCACGCTTTTCATTAGCATGGAGGATAAGGTTTAAATCACCACCAACGATAATATTGTTGTTCTCTTCATCTGCAATGATGTTGCTGAGAGAAGACCAGCAAGCCTCCTTATCTCTGTAATGAATCGGGACATAGACATTGAAAATGATTAGTTGATAACTGCTCATCTTATTCTGCAAAGTAGTCTTTATCCAATGACGTTCCACTGTTTCTGCTATCTTGATCCAATTGTCTTGGAGCTAGAGAGTGGCGATTCCCCCTGAGGCCCCTCTAGATTCACAAACACTCCCTTGATAAGATTTGTGTTTCTCAATAACTTGATTCATCTCTTCCTTTCCCAGCTTTGTTTCTTGGAGAAGAACTATCTCAGGTCTTTCTTGCTTTAAGAGGTCTTTTAAGGCGTTTGTTTTAGAGGGGTACCCCAATCCCCTGCTGTTCCAGGAAAGCGTTTTCATCATTTCAAAGGAGTGCGAGGAGGTGCTCTTCCTCCAAGATCTTTGTTTGTTGAGTCCTTGTTTATCTGTCCTTGTATATAGGACTCTATAGGATTCTGCAGACCCAAAGCTATGTCTTTTTGTGCATCTTCGTCTCTATGTTGTTTAGTTGATTTTCGTCCAGGCTTCTTTTGGTTTTCAGGAATGGATCCATGCTCTTTGGAGCTGCTTCTAGTGGTTCTGGGAGGAGGGGGATCAGAAGGGAGGGAAGAGGAAATGGACAAGGGGAGGGAAGGCTCGGAAGGAGATTGAATCTTAGGGGAAGGGGGATCCTCGGGTTGGGAAAGGAGGTGAAAGGGATTGGAAGAAGGAGAGGAGGAGAGGGGATCAGGCCCACTGAGAAGGGGAGGAAGGGAAGAGGAGGGGGGAGGAGAAGGGGGGCGGGGGTTGGAAGGGGGAGTGGGAAGAGGACGCGAGGAGAGCCCAGCATCAAGAGGAGGGATGGGGTTAGGGGATGTCTTCTTTTTTTTTTTTTACTGCTTCGCATTGTTCTTCCTGTGGAGGACTGTCAACATTAAGAAGTTTAGGACAACTATTTGCAAAGTGGCCATATTCGTGACATACCTTACACTTGAATGGAATCTGCTCGTAGTCGAGCTGCTGAATGTGAGTCCAATCATCCACCTTTAGCTTGATGGCTTCTGGCAAGCCTTTCCCCAAATCGACTTCAATGCAAATGCGAGCACAGGCCTGCATGTTATCTTTAGGCTCGCTCTGTTCAATATACTTTCCTACAGCATTCCCTATGGCGCGCACTGACTCATCTCCCCAACAGTGCAGGGGGAGATGTGGAAGGCGGACCCAAACAGGCACTGCATTAGGGATATCCAGCTCCGAGTCAAAATTTGTAGTCCACTTATTGAGATACAGTCCTCTGGAGTCCATGAAATAAGGGCCATTTCGAAATATTAAATCCTTATCTTCCTTGGTTTCGAAATGGAAAGTAAAATATCCTTTTCCACAGAATCTGATAGAGATTTTTCCTTGAGTTTTGTCTGACCAGTTCCTTTCTACCCATCTTTGGACAGTTTTAGGAGAGGGCCATAGGCCTGTAAACTGCCCAATAAGACCTCTTTCAACTAAGGCAAGCGCTGCTAGACGAGGCAAGGTTGGAGGCAGAGTGACTTCCTGCAACCCTTCCAATTTTTTTACAAACTTCGATACAGAGGGGCGATTTCGCTAAGGCGGAAGAGAATGCACCAGATCAGAAAAAGCTTGTTGAAAGGCATCCTCCGGTGGCACCTCCGGAGGGGCCATAGCAGGCCAGGAGTAGACTCAGAAGGATCGGCGACAGAGGCAGCCTGAGGCAAAAGAAAAAATCTCAGCGGTATAAAACTGCCAGGTGGGAGCCAGCAAAAGGCGCGGAACTGAAGGAAGGAGGGCGCCGGGCCACCGGATGCCCAGCAACAGAGCTGCCAGGCGGGGGCGAGCAAAAAATCAAGGCCGAAGGGAGGGAGCAGAGGCACCAGAGCGCACGTGGACCATTTCCGTGCATTTTATACATATTATTGCACAATCATATGGGTCGATAATCTTTGTAGTAACTTGTGGTCGAGGCATTTGCAATCAATGAGATGAATGTACAATTTAATGCACCAGAAATATAGTGAGTTTTCTGCAACTCCTCGGCTAAAAGGAGTAAATTCGGCTCCATAATTTCCACAAAATATATGAAAATTTCCGTCAGCCACCTATCAGGAATAGGAATTTTATCTCTTTCCCCATATTTTAGAGTAGTCACCAGTTCCTCCATGGTGATCCCCGCCCCCTCCCCCCTCCCCCAATATTCTCCTTTTCCTGCTCATCAAACATAATTGAATAAGATTGGATGACCTCCAACTACTTTTCAATATCCACATATCCCTATCCCGGTATAGATTACTAGAATCATGAACTACCTGCGAATGAAGATCCTTTAGTGAGGATATATTGTTGCTAGATGAATCCTTAAGTTCCCAAATAATGTTTTCCTGCCTCCTGTTAGTTGCAATTGTAAAAAAAAAATTGTGTTTTTGTCACCCTTAGTGACCCAAATTGCATGGCTTTTTAGCCTCCAATCTTCCTCCTGATACTTAAAAAATTACCTCTTATGACCTTCCAGGTCCAAAGCTACTATTTTATGTGCAACCAAAAAATATCTACACATAGTAGGATCTAATAGTGCCATTAATTTGTCATCAATCTCAATCAATTCCTCAATGTTTTTCCTCTTTTTTCCTTCTCCCAACTACACATCACCATCTTTAACTGCCTAAGTTTCCAGCATACAACCTCCATCTAAGAATTCCTCGTGATTTATGCCTAATCAAGCTAAGCGGCCCACACCAATCCCTCAAATTCCTTATCACCGAGCTAGGAATGGTTGATTTTATAAACGATGCCCTTCTAGTCACAATCTCTGCACCTATGGAGAAATATAGAGTCGTGATCTGACATATTTGATGGAACCACCCATGAGAAAAATGCCCAAAACCTTTGGACTAGGTTTTCATGAACCAAAAACTGGTCCAAGCGCTTACAAAATCCCTTCCAAGCCAGTCCTCCCATTCTTCAAAGTCAGTCTAAGAGGGGCAGGTAATATGTAAACCAAATGATTACAACCAAAAAGTTCCTTGAAATATCTCCCATAATATCCATATTGTATTTCAAACCACATATCTTATTAGAAGCCACTCTCTAATTACGATATCCCACCAAAATAAGTGAACCCATCTAAAACAATCCACAACATTCCATGTGGTCCTAGAAAACCTTCCTTAGTGCATATGGTGCATAAGTATTTAGTATATGGAACCAAAACTTTGCAACCCTAGCAAAACTCAACAATAGAATACCTGCAAAATATTGATAGGTCAAAATGTTAATAACCCGAGGATCCCATAACACAACCAAACCCCTCCATTGACCCAAAGAATATATTGCACAAGCCCTCCACCTTGGAAACATTTTAAAAGTAAAGGTTGGGGCTTATTACCAGGCATCACGGTCTCTTACAAAAGTATGACTGAAGGATGGGCATGTAACCTCTAAGAGCCTGAGTAGGTGAAATCATGCCAGAAGGTGTGGAGGAAGGGTATGGCCCTTCCAAAAGCTTTAATGGGACACCACTAGGAACAACCCCACTAATCACATCAACTTTATGTTTCATTCGTCACTTCTTTCTAATAGTAACATTTTGGTGAGAGCATGGGCTAACAATCACCCCAGCAAATGGAAACACTTTCAAGTGGATGGTGAGTGGTTCCAAATCTAGTGTCGGGTTTAATTGCAGTAGTTCAATGTCACTCCCCACCAAATTAGTGGATGACTAATATCCACTATATGAAGAAAATTGAAGCACCAAAGTGGGTGGCCGCATATAGGGAGATAAACACCCTTCCCTGTTGGATGTATCAACAACCCCCAAAGAAAAAGAAGATCTTGATCAACATGACCAACATGTAACAAGGGGAGGTATGAGAAAATAGAAGATGCATCAGAATTACTGACTCTAACCACAGGATTTGAACAATGTGTGATGTGGGTATCATCCAACACCATAGAGTTGAGGGTATTTATATCCCCACCCAAATGAATTCCATACACAATTTGAGAAGATAGTATGTTATGAAACCAACTCACAAAAAGATATAAAAGATAGATCAATGCCTTAGAATTCAGCCTCTTCGAGGGGGCAACCTCCTTTACATTACACAAATGAACAATTCTTGGATGATACAAATGACAAGACCTCCTTTCTATATATAGGAGTCTAACGGGTCATAATATAATCAGAGCCGACATAACAATAATAATGTAAGGGCACAATGATAACAATAGTGGGCTTCTATGGAGCACAATGGTAACAATATGGGGACTACATGGGTACAACAATATAATAAGGGGGTTGTAATAATAACAATAAAGGGTTACACTAGTAGTATAGGGGCCTAACGTCGTTGTCCTTCAAAAAGTGTTGTCCTCAACACTTGAGTAGTTCTTGATCCTTCTGTATAAAATTCTTGTCCTCCCATGTGGAATCATCAGCGAGTAAGTTCTTCCACTTGATGAGATACTCTGAAATTGATTGATTTCATAGCTGTCGAGTTCTTGCTTCTGTGAATGCTCCAGGTTCCAATATGATTTTTCCTTCCTCTTCAATTTCTGGCAATATTGCTTGAATTGGGATCTTCTGTAACTTTTGAATGAGTGGCCATACTTCTTCATCCTTCTTCCATTCATCCCTTGCTTTGTTTATCCAATCTGATCGGATAATAGAAATAGCACAAAACAATGCTTCCACATCCTCATCCTTTCTTGAGAGTGCATTTGCAACAAAATTTTGCTTCCCTTTTCTATAGACGATGTCAAAGTCATAACCCAACATATTTGTGACCCATTTTTTCTATTCTTCTAAAGATAATAGTTGTTCTAAAAAGTATTTAAGACTATCATGATCCATTTTTACCTTGAAGTGTCTTCTCATTCAGTAAGGTCGCCATTTCTTAAGTGCATGTAGTATT
>APFE030943617.1:77210-95640 GCA_000404065.3 Pinus taeda | reverse complement strand
AAATACACCATTTTCATGTATTGGTGGAATCGACCCCAAATCTGCCTGAGATCTGGTATCTAGTCTATCCACTCCATCAACACCTCTGTGTCAAAAGGGAGGTTTTGTGAGAAGAGGCCTCCCCTTCTAAATAGGATATTTCTTCCTCTACGTGATAGGGGTGAGTTCCCTATATTGAGAGGAAAACCCTTCAATGTGTTGATGCATTTGGATGTTCCCTCATTGGGCTTTGTCCCAGTACTAGGCCACTCCTCTCCTTACTCGACCCCTTATTCTTGGCATGCATGTCCACCTAGGGAATCTGGTCACTATGAGCCACACCGAATTACAAAGGTTGTTGTAGAAATTCTCTTTTTTTCTAAGGGCGGAGCCAAGGGTCTGCACCAAATACTCTTGTGTGCTACTTAGAAGGAAAATTCAACTTTCTTAAGTAAGAGTTATATTCCCACAGAGCATTGTAGCCATTGTAGAGATGGATTACACCAACAAGTAACATTAGCACTATGTCATGCCCTTAGCCAAGTATTTCCCCATGCGATAACAGAGAACCCCTTCCGCTAGTGGATTATCCCAACATTGCTTCCAACACTAACCTTTGACCCCCATTGCGAACCCAAACTGTCATATTTCAAAATGCCCCCTTTCCTCCCCCACTCCTAAGCTTCAGAGAACAACCAACACATTTAAAAATTGAAATTTGATAATGGGGCTCTAATTGTGACATTGGGGTTAAGCCACCTAGGGAGACAAAAGGGACAATCCCTCTTCCACAACCAAAAACCTAGTTTTTCGACTTACCAAAATCCTTTTCCATTTGCAACCACCTTGTAAAGCTAGCTATGGAAGGACAAGTTGATACCATCCCCCAGAAATTAGGAAGGGAACAACATTCAGAAAAACTATAAGAACATAGAAACAGTGATTGGAAATACTGAGATTTCTAAAGAAATCCTGACCTAATATTCCAAGAATGCCAGTAAGATAGAAATAAATTTACTAGATGATCAAACATGAACCAACCCAAAACTTTTTAGACCAAGCTTCTTACTGCTACACCTATCAAATGCCCAAAAGGTTTGAATAGAGACATAAGACTTACACCTTCCAGGATACCCTTTATGCAAGTGTAGTCCTCCTAATCCTAAACCAAAATTTAAACTTGGCTTTGAATGTAGAGGAAAGATATTGTAAGAACTCCAAAAAGCCTCCCCCTTTAGATGCTTGCTGAAAAATTTCCTTCCCTCTTAGAGGGCTTTCGAAGATATCGGCTCGCCTCTACCACCTCATAGACTTAAGCTACAGGAATCCCTCAAAATTATGTAGATAAAAGCCACAACATGGTGCCCTTTTGTTGACTGCTTCTAGTAGCCTCCATTGCCTATATTGAGCTTTGAAATCACTTGGAGTTAATTTCCATGCATAAAGACTCATGCACCATGCTCCTCGTATGCTTGGGGGCCTTAGCCATCAAAATTACCATCTTCCAAAGTCAATACAACTGCCTTCCCATTTGCTTAATTAATGATAATTGTAATGTTGATTAGACATCCCATTGGCAGGATGCCATGTCCCTCGACTCATTTTCCAGGTGGGGCAGTGGCATCCCATCCCCCTCTTTTCTACGCAATTTACCCCATCTATGGATCAATTTTTATTTATTTTTTATTATTCATATCCTTACATTTTTTTTTCTTAATACATTTTCAAATGTTATATGTCAACTCCAAATAAAGCATTAAAGAAAGTATTTTTCTTTTTTGTTCCAAATTGAAAAGTATAAATATACGAATTTTTTACTTTTAATTACTTTATATCTCTATAGATAGTTGAAGTAAAATTGAATTGAACATTTAAGTATTTTATTTATGATTGATATTAAAAAACATTTTTTTTATTAATACATTTTAATTTTCTAATGTGTGTGTGTGTGTGTGTGTGTATATTACAAAATACATTTTCTTTATATTATCCCCACTAAGGGTGCTCATTAATCGTATGAAGTGACATTAACGAAAGAAATCAAGATTCATGAGGGGCAATAGGTTACCCCCACCTAAGAGTCTGTGTGACCATACCACCACCATGAGGATCAACTCAAGCTTAGAAATTTTTCATCTGCACAGTTTGCAAGCGTGCAAGCAATCAAGAAGGTACATTGGCATGAGGGTTCATACATTTGAAGGCTCATAGATATGATTATGGTTGCAAATGGGTAGAGATAATGCTATAATGCAGAGAAGTGGACAGAATGTTGCTACACAACTGACTGAAGGAGTTTGGATTTGATAATAACCCATCAACTATGACAACAATTCCTCAAGAGTTGTAGCATTGGGCTATCAAGTCAAGCGTCTAAGAAACATGCAATCACGGACCATAACTCTTGCCCTTCGTCTCAAAAATTTGAGCCTCTTTGTGTTCTTACAATTATGTTCTCTTCATGGATCTTTATTACTTAGGTTGAACCCCTTCTTTCTTATTCCCTACACCGCTTTTCAAGATTGACATCATTCTATGTTTTCTTTGTTTTCTCCTACGTGCTATTTTCCGTTTTAGTTTTCTACCCCCCTCTTCGGTCTTGTGTTCTTGGGGATCTTTATTGCGCCAACTTCTCAGTGAGTTTTCCTTTCTTTCCTTGTTGGCCATCATACTTTCTCTGCTACTATCCTCTCTTATTTGTAGACCCTCCACACTTTTCTCCTGTGTCTTCCTCCTCTTCTCACCTTATCCCTCCCTCCGAGACATCCCTTGCTAATGCTCTCTTTTCCATCATGGTTCATCATTGACTAGTTGGCCCCTTGAGACGAGGTTCCGATGGTAGGACTGGTGCTTCCCCTCCCTTTTTTAGGCCCCCTACCTTGCATAGTACTCACACTCAAGCCTCTTCCATAGCCGCTATGGAGCAGTATAGAAGCATAATACCTAAAGTTGTCTAAAGGGAAATCTCAGACATTGAAGACCAAGTTAGGCATGCCCACAAATTTGTTCCAGACACTCACGTGGAGCTAGAGACTAAAGACTAGATTCCTGATGTTGACAAGTCTACTAGGCCCAGATCATCTGCTTACATGCAGATGGTTAACTTGTATTGGCATGTTAAAACTCTCATGGGGAGGGTTCTCACAAACAAAGTGGACACTCAACAGGAGCTCGTCATCTGCATGGCCAAACTCTTGGAGAAAATGGACAATGTAAACAAGAAAAACAATTTGTTGATCAAACGAATTACCGACATTGACCCCTCATCGTGAGACACAGGCGGCGACCCTCATTTGCTTGATGAAACACATAATCTAGCTATATAAGAGTATTTAGCACTCAATTTTTGGTCACTATTTTGTTCTTTAACATGACCATGTTTACTAATCCATGTAGTGTTATCTATATAATACTTTATTTCTGTAAATTATACCATCAAATAATCATATTAAGAATAATAAAAACAATTTAAAAATTTTGAATTTATGTTATTGAAGTGATTTCCCCTGGAAAAGGAGCAGTGACTATCTTTATTGTAATTCAAGTTTTTTTTTGAAGTAAATTATAATATTTTGCTAAAAAAAATTTTTATATTAAATGGTAAAAGATTAACCAATGATATAATTTATTAAAAATGTAACGTATTAAAAATATAAAATAACAAAAAAAAATAACATAAAATGAAACTTCATTAAACATTGAAGTTGAAAAAATTTAGAAGTAAAATAGTTAACCAAATTTGATTGGTTAGCAAAATGGGTGGAAGATAATTTCTCATAGATATTCAATGTACGTTGGATACGCCTTTATTAATAACAATAGTGTACGTTGGATAAGCCTTTATTAATAACAATAGGATACGTTGGACAAACCTTTATTAATAACAATAGTGGAAAAACAAAATAAAAAATGTAACATATTAAAAATATAAAATAACAAAAAAAAATAACATAAAATGAAACTTCATTAAAAATTTAAAGGGAACAAATTTAGAAGTAAAATAGTTAACCAACTTTGATTGGTTGGGAAAATTAGTGGAGGATAATTTCTCATCGCTATTTAATATACGTTGGATAAGCCTTTATTAATAGTGGAAAAACAAATTTTTTATTTTTATTAACGTTTTTTTCACTTCAGTCTGGCCAGAACGAAGGGGATAAAGGAAATGTAATAAAGTAAAGAATATTGAGTAATGAAATTAATTTTATATTGTTGGATTGCTTTTGACACCATGTATGTAAATCGTGTTGTATTCGTTCAAATTTGGTAAGGGCAGAATGATCAATATCACGATTTTTCAAATGGAGATTTTAAATATGAGTAGATTCCAAATATAAAATTTAGTTTAAATTTATCATTTATAATTGTTAAAATATAAATTTATATTTTAAAAAATTAGAATTTATTAAATAAAATGTCAAATGTTCAAATTTTTGTAAGCATTTTTTATATAATTTATTTAATAAAATAATAAAATAGAGTGAATATTGTTTATTTTTATATTTTATATATTGTTAATGTTATATAAGAATGGATATATATTAAAAAGGTTTATGGGTTTTGAATAGATAGTGATAGATTGTTATGTTAATTTTTCTTATTTTATTGGAGTGATATATTGGACATGATGATGATATAATCCCACCCAAATTTACAAAAACAAAAGATATATATCATAAAAGGATTATTCCTTTTTATATTTTAAGAGTGCATACTTATTCTCAAACAACACTCTTTGTTGTAGAGCACAATGCTTAATGTTCATTCGATATAATTTTTTATTATATTTTTGGATTAAATATAATGGTTTAAAGATAAATTCAAAGATATTAAGTTATTGATGATAATGAACTAGTCTATGAGATTTTAGATAGACGGTGATTGAGTGTGTTGTTAAGACACTCCTAGATGTTAAATCGCCCATTCAATTCCTTGCTCTATTCGAATGTAGCCTTATATTTACCCCACTTATTAAAAAAGAAATTAACACCCTAACTCGTAATATTTCAAATCTCAAATTAATAGGAGCAAAACTGTGAAATATCTAAAATATTTTGAAATCTGCGACTAACACAAAACTAACATGATAAAAATAAAAACTTATTTAAGAAAACATCCTTAATAAAATAATTTTATTTAACTTTAACTTTATTTCACATTGATTAAACTTTTTGTTTGTTTAATAGCCACTGAGTACAACATAACCACTATGTCCGGTGAAAAAGAATTAGTGTATTCGCACAGCAGGTTGGGTAGGTAACCCCTTCAAGTGCACCAGAGTAAATAAACATTCAATTATAGCAGAGAAATTAAACACGCGATATTTAATTTAACCATTCAATTGTAGCAGAGAAATTAGACACGACTATATTTAATTCAACCAGGCCATGGATTTCACAGAAGAGTAAATAAACATTCAATTGTAGCAGAGAAATTAAACACCACTCTATTTAATTTAACTATTCAATTGTAACAGGGTAATTAGACACGACTATATTTAATTCAACCAGGCCATGGATTTCACTGAAGTGTAGCAGAGAAATTAGAGACGTCTAGATTTAATTTAACCATTGAATTGTAGCAGAGTAATTAGACACGACTACATTTAATTGAACCAGGCCATGGGTTTCACTTAATTGCTGAATAAATGTTATGCAGCGAGTTCATTCACTCTATCACAATCACGTTGCGAGAACATATTTCTCTTACCATTTATGTACATTAACTATTGCCTACATAAAAATTTATTTACATTAACTATCACCTAAATAAAAATTTATTTACATTAACTATTACCTACATAAAACTTTGTAATATTGTCAAATTTCAAACCCTGATATAATATCAGGTACTGCACAGGGTCAGCATGCAGAGTGGCTGTTCAGCTGGGAATGAGTGAGGCCCGCCATTAACGAAAGCTCGCCTCGCACCCGACGCTGACCGTCAGCCACCACCGACAGATTGGTTTTATACCATGTGATCAACCCGCCGGTCTCTACCGTCACTGCATGTACCCTGAAGATAATTGACGGATTTTGGGATTGTAGGGGCGGAATCTGGGTTCGATCCATGGTCTACAGTGGAACATAAGTTGTTACATGGAACAGATTATATGTCCAGGGCAACCGTTGATTTCACATTTAATGTAACAGAAATTCCGACGGCGCCGACGCCTCCCGTCAATATCCGTTAACGAGGATTTGGCTAATAAAATAAATTTTGACTCTGGATTAGTGGGCCTTTCAGCCGTGACTTGACGGAGCCTTGTGTAATTCCGACGGCGCCGACGCCTCCCGTCAACATCCGTTTAACGAGGATTGGGCTATTAAAATAAATTTGGACTCTGGATTAGTGGGCCTTTCAGCCGTGACTTGACGAAGCCTTTTGTTCAACCTGTAATGGAATCTTAACGAACCGTCGTCGGTGGTTTAATGGCGAGGTAACATTTGTTTCGGCTATTCTGAGTTTTAAGTGATTAATTTTCCAGTAATGTATGATTTCGACGTGCGGGGACCTAATCTGTCTGCGTCGATGGACGCGATGGGAAAGGGGGCCGAGGAAGGCAAGGGACGTTCAGTTACTTTATCGCCATATATGCGCATTCTATAGGATTAAATTTAATTTAGCCATGCAAAGAGTAATCTCAATTAACTTCACTACTTTTTAAAAGAAATAAGAAATATGTTGCCATTAGGAGTCTGACAGAGGATAGGAGAGACTTGATATGATGTTCTACCCAAAAAGCTTTAGAAAGCTAGCTGGATAATCGTCAAGTCAAATAAAAGCATCATTCCTTTAATGGGCTCCACGGTTGGCAAGAAACAAAGTCACTCACTTTTCAAAGACTTGTTTCATCTTTTGGCCAGAAACGGAGTCACTTTTCAAAGACGAGTTTCATATTTTGATTAGGTTTTCAGAAGATTATCACGTTTTTTTTTTTCCTGTCTAGAGGAGCAAAATAATATTAGGGTTCAAGGAAAACAAAGGGATAACTTTCGAGGATGGAAGTAAATGCAATATAGACAATATTAGGGTTCAAGGAAAACAAAGGGATAACTTTCGAGGATGGAAGTAAATGCAATATAGACAATATTAGGGTTCAAGGAAAACAAAGGGATAACAATAAATTTAAGGGGACTCTAAAATTAATAATACTAATCTCAAAAAAATAAATTTAAAGTGATTATAAAATTAATAATATTAATCTCAAAAAAATAAATCTATAAGGTTTTAATTTATGTAGATTTAATGTTGGATTTTTTTCTAGATAAATGGAATCTTAGAGGCTAGGAATGTTACTTATAACGATCGGTAGGGCTAATGTAACATCTTAGATAACCATCAATTAAATGAGAGGGTTGTCACTTGATGGAGTTCCAAATCCCTTCAAGATTCTTCAAATGTCAATTTGCATTGCATTATCCTTGTATAAGGTAATTTAAAGCTCAAAGTAGCAATGTATATGTCTGAATGATTATATAACATTACAACCCTCTATGTGTAGGCTTAAGGACAATCTCTCACATGTAAACTATCAACACTTGAACTAGCTATTGATTAGCGGGATAATAAAATAGAATCCTCACTGACGGAGTCTAGTTCTTCTAAAGTTGTAGGACACAATGATAAACATGAAGGGAATAAGTGTTTTAATGCGGAAGGGTCTAGAACTTGTTAATGGCCTTCCACTGCCATGCTCTGAGATGGATCTTAGCACCCCCCTTCCCTAATCAATATGCAAGTTGCAGTTATTACAAAGCATAGTTAAAGTTCAATTATTCTTGTCTTCATCATTCTATTGTCATCTTCCACCCTATGGCTCCTCACTCCAGCTCTCACAAAAAGGTCCCTCTAAGTTGTACCGGAGCCGAGAATGACGATCATGTAATAGCTGAAGCTCTTAATCACTGTATCCCACCCACCATTCAACAAATGTTGCATTCAATTAAGAACTTGGTTAAGGAGGAACAAGTCTCTTGAAGTAATGAGCTAATGAATTCAATGGTCCATGAATTTGTGCCAAACCTTGGCTTTAGTCACACTAGGGATGCTAAGTTTTATTCTATTGTTGAGTTATACTAACATGTCAATTTTTTTTTGTGGCCAACGTTATTTTAAATCAAGAGTAGGACCACATTGACCTTTAATAGCACTTGGATAATTTAGAAAAGTAGAGCCATTGCCAAGTTATTCTCAACCTATGGTTGGTTAAGAAGCATAGCGGTCTCATCCTTTAAAATGGTTATGACTGCTCCTAGGATAACCCATTGATATTTTGAATGTCGCTAATGCTCATATGGATTCTACCCCACCCTAATTATAGGTTGTAGTCATTAATTCAATGTCTTCTCCTCATGAATTTTTGTTTTTTGTCCAAAATTTTAATGCACCATAGATCTCCATTCTAGTGAGGGCCTAGTTTTGTTCATGGAAAACCCTTTATGTTGTTTGTACAACCTTAAGACCAGGAACTCTTCAAATGTTGGCCTAGTGTTGCTTGACTTCCCCCATGACAAGATTTTTTGCTTTTTAGCTTCTATATAATCTCTATGTTCAAATAGTCTATATGTGATCTCTACTCTACCTTGATAGGAGAGTTTGCTATCTTGTTGCAGTCTCACGTAGTATTATTCATGCTTTTAGGCCAATGTAATATATTGTTTTTATTATAGAATGAAATAAAATAACTTACCAAAAGAAAATATTGCAATGCATTAGCAACAAAATCATTACATGGGTAAGTATTGTTTCTTTGGATGAGACCATTCCTCTAATGAAAAGAATAAATGTTAGAAAATCACATCCAAGGATCAATTTTCTACCAAACCAAAGTGGCACCTAGAATTAGTTGATTCTCCTTGAGCAAGGTTTCGCTCCATGAGAACATACAAAAACACTCTCTAAGTATCTTACTAAATAAATACACTTTGGCCAACAAATGGCAATGATAAGTCACATAAATGTAATTGAACACATCAATTACATGGTAGAAATGACTTTAGCTTACTACACCCCCATACATCTTAAGCTTATTATATGAATTAATGTTTCCACTCGTGCTCTTGATACCATTATTGGAGGGGCTAGGCGACGAGTCAGAAAGAATACATTCTAAAGACTATTGTTAAGCTTGTTAAGATGATAACTAAAGTCATATTAACTTAGATTTTAGTCGGATAGTTAGACTGCTATAACTGTCCTGACTTGATATAAATATATTTATGCATCAACGTATTAATTTTTATTGGCTTTTAAGAGATATAATATAAAGTGTGCTTTTGTTGGTTCTCCACTACTTATGTCTATTCTCTTTCTCTTTACTTATGTGATTTTCTATGTGAATGTTTGATGTCCCTACTACTAGTAACCATGCATACTTTTCCCTAATTTACAACATTGGTTTTTCTACCGGTAGTTTTGGACTCGGGTAATGAAAAATATGCAAGCATAAATGTTAACATTGGAAGCTATACAACTGTGGTAGGAGACGAAAATCAGTAACTACCTGAAAAACTATGCAACAAGAAATATATCTTTAGCAGAAGTTAGAGCCAACTTTTTCATAGAAACACACAAAAGATATATTAAAGGTTCCTTTATAGAAATCAAGAGATTTCTTGACCGAGTTGCTCATGAAAAAACTTAAAGTAAATTTGTTGATTGAATTTTATTGAAGCTATGAAACAACAGTCAAACAAATATGTATGAGTGGGATGAGTCATGTTTAGATGATTTCTATGAAGAATGAGCAATATAAGAATGAACCTGTATTGATCATATCAAAGCTAGGTTCTTTGATGATTTGCATGATAATTTTTTTTCTTGATTACCACCCGTTTGCATAAGTTCCTCCTTGACAAGGGTGCCAGTCATATCATTGAGTACTCACCTCCCTTGTAGACTCCAATAAATACTGATCGATAGAAAGAAAAGTTGATTGACGGAACTTCCTCGACGCCTAGTGTAAAGATATGAAATAATCCTAAGGTTAATTTTTAAACAAATAAACATAGTTGTTACATACTCCCTCGCTCATTGACACTAAGTCGGGTTGGAATGGGGGGGGGGGTATCAAGTCATGAGAAATAAACAGAAAGAAAAAGAAAGAAGTAAAATTTGGAGAAGTAGTTAAAAGTATAAAGATTGAAGGAAAAAGGTTGACTACCAGAAAAGAACATCAAGAAAATACCCAATAGGAGAATAATTGACACTACAAGCAATCGGCTGATATCCAGAAAATAACAAGGGACAAAAGACAACAATGACACAAACAATTAAGAGAATAATATTATAGAAAGAAAATGCAAGGTCATGAACACGTGAGTGAAGATGCATGGGACTTCTAATATGAATTGAGAGGCATAACACCACGACTCTGATAGAAAATAACAGTCTACAAATTGTTGAAAATGGCAACAAGAAATGCTGAAAATAGAAGTGCTAAAAATAGTAGTTTGAGTACCCGTGCTGGATTGGGCAACAGGGAATGAAAAATGGAAGTGCTAAAAATAACATTGCTATTTTTAGTAGTTCAAGATGGATTCCTATTTTAGTCAGCCCCTGGACTAAAAATAGGAAGTAAAATTCGAATTTGATATTAACAATAGTTTATAAATTAATTAATTAATTCATTTGAGTTAATTAGTTAAGGAAAATCAAACTAGAAGTATATTTGAGGACATGCAACAATTTATCTATTAATTGAGAAATTTATCCATCAGTTAAAGAGATAAGGATGAGTTGTAATATTGAGTTGTAATTAGTTGGCTCAGTTAACTGAGTCAAGTCCAGTTAGATTAATTTAACAGTTTGTTAAATTAATGAGGGTTCAGTTAATTAATGCTTGCATGCATGTAACTACTGTATTTCAGATAACTGAGTATTCACTCATGGATAACTCATGCATGTCAGTTCAGACAGAGACCCAGTTGAGATCAGAGAAGGGACAATGTACTAGTGGATGAATATTTTTGCTACAAAGGAAGCTCATCCACGATGAGGATTTATCTCCTTTAGGACTGCGCAGTTACATCAGAGGTTAGTGAGTGTGTGAAGAGGGTAATTTACACAAGTGGCTGCACTAGACCCCAATCAAAATTGTGCAAAGAAATAGGAGGCTTGGAGGGTAGACCAGAGGTTTGAGAGAGGCCTTTGACTGTCTATGAGTAGTAGAGGTATTGCAGAGAGAACATGATAGCTTTTGAGCTGATTCTTTTTGTAATACTGGCTATATTTCCACTTGTATGATAATACAGAGCTGGGGTTTTAGGCTGAGGATTTCCCTAGTTATATCTTCTATGTTATGTGTGATTGATTTCTCCATATCAATTATATGTGTTCTTATTGATGTTGCTCATGTTCGATTAAGCTTCCACTAAATTAGTTGTAGAAGTAGATCAAGTATTTGCTTTAGTATATTGCATTATCAGGTGACCTACAATGGGAATTTCTACACAAATAAGTCCTAGAAGGCCCATAAACACAATGGAAATTGATGATTCTGATCCTGTCATCTGACATATTTTGATTGTATCAATAACAAGTCCCACTGTTAGAGAATTCCTTTAGTAAACATCACACAATTATTTAGACATATCCATTGTTTGGAATAATGAAGATGAATAAATAAATTAGCCAAAAGATGTCGATCCTAATTAGAATCAACCAATAGTGAGAATAAATAAATTGAACAAGTACTTCTCCGACTCAGTAATCTCATGATCGTACCCCCCTTCCGCAATTAATATATGTTAAAGAAGTTGAAAGTACATATCCGACCGACAAAGAGTCGTGAGTCGAAGTAAGTCGGTATACCAAATACATAGATAGAGCGTGCTAGACAAATGAGTCATTCTTGGAAGATACCGTCAACAAGAAAGAAAGCAACACGTCTAAGAGAAATCGACCCACCTTCGATCCTATTGTTAACAACGAGTCAAGTAATATTAGAACATATGCAATGTCGAAATATTTGATAAGTAAAATGGGATTAAACCACATACCCCTCTATGAGGGTGATGAAGATCCGAAAAGACATTGGTTTGTTTGTGAAAAATTATGGTTTTCAAATGATATTACTGATTAAAATAAACAGATGGCTCAGTTTACAACATTCCTGAGGAAATGTACATAGATGTGATTCATGAATCTCACTACGAAGCAACCAAAATTAAAGGAAAAAATTAAATCCAACTTTCTCACCTTATTTAAGGCCCAAGATGTAAAACATCTGGCAACGCAGAAGCTAAAGGAAATTAAACAATGACCCAATGAAATAATGATAAAATATGAAAAAATATTCAAAGATTTGTTGAGCCAGATCCCATATATCATCAACGAAAAATTATTAGTTCAATGGTATGTGGTTGGTATCCTCTAAAAGATTTGTGACCTGCTGAGAATACATGAATTTAATACTTGTGAAGAGGCGCTTTATTTGTCCCAACACATTGAAACAAATGATGAAGGTCAGTCGACTATCTCATCAACTCATAATAAACTTGTAGACAAAATTGAGCAACTGAAAAATTCGTTGTTGGTGTTGACACTTCATAAGAATAACTTATGGTGCACTAAATGTCAAACTAAAGGACATACTAAGGATACTTGTAAATATGCAGACTAATTTTATCAAGATGTACGATAGATATAATCTGACATACACTCAGATATATGTCAGATCACTTCAAATCATACAACTAAATATTGTCAATACAACCTTCGCAATTCTAAGCGTAAATGGTACGCCATTTGTGAAGATAACACACATTCAACACAAGAATGTCTTCTCAATGGAAAAAACAAGCCAAATTATCACGCCATCTACCATACACAAACCATAGATCAATTTAACAAGCCACCATTATATGGCATATGAAGAAACAATCGAGGAGGCTATGGTGGCTTATGAGGGGGATACAAGGCTAAAGGTTGAGGCCATGGTCGAGGTCAAGGAAGGTTATACTATATTACTTATTGGTAGAAGGGAGATACAACCTTGAATTGCCCATTAAAAGCTAAGATCAACCTCTGCTTCTGCAATATGTGCGGCTTGGGGGATCATTTCATGGAAGATTTCCCCATGATCATCGAAATTTTTTTGAATAAAAGAACCCCAAATTTACTCCAAACAGTTCCAAAACAAGATATTTTGAATTTGAAAAATATTCATGTTGTTAAGAGTTTGGGTGTGGGAAGATATAATAGTAGTCACAATCAACAGCTATTCGACCAACAAAAAATGCGGCTAGACTTCCAAATATGCAAGTACAAAATGACACAATGAAAATAATAGTCAAATTATTTTCTAAAGAAGTTGACTCATAAAAACTAGTAAAGGATGTCATATTAGAAGAATTTAGTGGAACTTCGAAAAGAAGAACATTCAGTTGATGTCTAGTAGAGCTTCTGAACATGCCAAAAGACTATAATACAATAGGGAGAAATGTAAAAATGTGCAACAACTATCACAAGGAAAACAATTCGAAGATCATGATCCACAACTTGACCTGAAAATAAATGGTTACATGGTAAAAACAAGTCATTGTTGACTTTGGGTCTCAAGTTAATATATTCCCATGAGAAACATGGATTAACATGGGTTGACCAAATCTGCACAAGCCAACTAATTATCTTAAACTTATTGATCAAAGATTCATTGAACCTATTGGGACATTAAGGCAAGTAAAAGCTTTTATTATGGGCATCCCAACAACAATCGATTTTGAAGTCATTGACTTAGTTGATGGAATACCTGCATATCCTACACTAATCAGCAAACTGTGGGGACAGAGGATGAAATAATCTATATAATTAGAGAAATACAAAATTAATCTTAAAGGTAAAGACATGAAAATTATTATTCCTTTGGACCCATGTGAAGGAAAGCCATCAATTGAATCTTGTGAAGAAGAATCATAAATGAGAATACTATATCAAGTACTACATGAAGATTGGGATAACGTGGAACCAAATTCCTTTAGTAAAATTTTGATAGGTTCACCTCTCTCCATTGGTCATAATTCTAACAAAGAGAGTTATGAGTGGAAATTTTAAAATTGTGAAACAAAATCCAAAGAATGTCAGATGATTGAGGCAATTTCTATGATGAAATTCATACCTTGTTATTATGTTAAAGCAACGCCTAATTTTAAAGACAAAAATTGTAGAGGAAGGTCGTCATTTCTTCCAACTGATTTAATGCAATATTCCAGAAATATGCTATTTTTTAAAGAATGTTCCTCACCTATTAACCATGTCAAACAAGCAAGAAAATTGATTGGTGAAAAAGGAAGCATTCAAAGTCTGGTGCAAACCTTTACAGGTCAAGCAACAAGATGGTGGGACACACAATCATCTCCAATTCAAATGTGACTATAAAAACAACATATTTCATTGAACATTTTGGAGGCTAAAAGATTTATGCACAAGAAAATATATCCATCATTAGCCCCAGTCAGGACCCCATCCTTATGTTATAAAATATCAATGGAAATTTTTTTTTTCTTATCTTGATAATTACTTATGATTTTTTGTATTCTTATTATCTTATTTTATGTCTTATTTTATCTTCTTATCATTAAGAAACTATCAAAACATAAATGCATGAAGATCAAAACAACAAGGACACAAGATGTAGGCTCTTAGTTAGGGGGAAACCCTTCTCCTAAGGGAAAATCCAAAAATTCTCTTATCTTCCGCAAGAACCAAATCAAAAGATGAAACCAAGACCCTTTGACCAAGACAAATACTTCCTCCAATCCACCAAGTTAGCCTCCCAAGAAATTCCTTCGAAGGTGACAAAAATATACTTCTAGTAAAAAAAGGTCAACCCTCTTCAATCCTACATCAACCATAGATTTTAGCCTCCTGTATAAAAAATGTGACCTCTATTGCAAACTTGGAATTTTTGGCCCTTCTGCAACTTCATAATATTTTCATATGTGGATTGGAAACAAGATAAAATATTCTTCTTTCCTTCGCTAGTGTTTCTCCTTCCTTCGCTAGGGTTTATCTTCCTTCTTCAAGCCCTTCGCCAGGGCTTATCTTCCTTCTTCAAGCCCTCATGTTCTCCTTTTCTTATCTTCGTACTTCCTTGGATTGCAGATCAAACTTCTTTCTTGAATGTATCACAATATATTGAATGAAATGCTATATATAATGGTTGAAGCTCCCTACTGAGGCTGACTTGGTGGAGGATGTTTACATAGAAATATTTTTTCTTCTTTGATATAAAATTCCCAATAAGGGTCTAGGACATGATGACAATGATAATGAATCATGAATCAATCCTAGAAGCACACAATGGGTGCTTTGACCTATAATAATAATAGGATGAGATTGAAAATCATGCTTTATAAAAATAAATTTCTTTGATATTTAGAATAATTTTTCTTTTTCTTCTTTTCATAATACAAATGAGTTACATCATGTCATGAGCTAGACAAAAATCATGAAGACCAATACTAGTTACATTTTCAACACTCCCTCTTAACTAGGGAGGAATTCATAATTGTTGAATCGATATAAGGATAACCTCAATTTGAAGTGTTCCAAGAAGAGGACAACAACATATACAATTCTAGATACCATCAAGGCCAAAAATTACCAAGGTATCAATCAAGTGTCATAAAGGATACTTACCAAGACACTAACTCAATAGGGACTAAGGTGTCACCAAGGAAACTTTCCACCATAGGTACCGTTAGGCTACAACCTTGGTATCAATCCAATTGGATATAGATATTATCTAGGCATCCATGCGAAGACACCAACTCTCACAGGGATCTAGGTATGATCAAGGTCAAGATGTCACCACTGAAACAAAGTTCCAGATCATCAAGACCAAGATACCCTCCCACACAGGGATCTAGACATCACCAAGACTAAAATATAATTGAGACATCAATGCCAATTAGGCCAATATGTCCTCCCAAGTACCATTATACATGCACGTAGCCTAAGGTACTCATCTCTCCTTCTTAACGAAATCATCAATGCAAGCATTTTTATCAAATATTTAAACTTCATAGGGAGAGATCAACACATCAATTACTTGTTCATCCATCAGAACACATTGTAGCCTTACAACCCCAACTAGTATCAAGCTTCCAATATATTGGTTCTTACTATGAATATTCTAGCATAAAATCCATGGCCTTCAATTATTCTAATGCTACTTAGGTCATCATAATATCGAAGAAAATCTTGACGGAAGCTTCCTATTGTAAATTGTCAAGCAACACCAAACTTAGCCTCAACATTTCTCAAAAAAATCGATTCTTATTCATGAATTTCATCAAAACTATCCACCAATAATGCTTTAACTATTATCCAATTTCATTCTCTCCTTCTGGCCTTCAATATATGTATGAATGTTAGTCATGACACATCATGTCCTCCCTCTCAACTAGGGAGAGAAGTTCGTGATCAAATTTTTTTATTTTTCTAGCTACACAAGCTCTTTATTTTGCATCATCACATCATCGAAGAACTTCGACGTTCGATTTTTTTTTTCCTTTATCTTCATATGGAAACAAGGTCATCTTTCAATCATCAATGTAAACTTCAATGTCATCAGCCTTCGTGTATATTCTTCCTCTTTCTATCGTGCTCATCATCATTGTAAGGTCATCATCAATGTGAGGTAGGCATACCTCTTTACAACTTCTTGCAAACCGTGTGCCTGCAAATATCAACAATAATTAAAACCAAGCGCACAAATATATATGTACAAGAACATGAAATTAACTTTATCAAACTAGGGTTATCATGTTATCACAAGGAGAGAATCTAAGGTTATCAAAACTTTGAATAAGAAATTAAACTTTATATGTTCAATACCTAAACTTAGTTAGGGTCACAATCATAGTGGGAGAAATCAACTAGGGTTATACTTCCATGCCCTATACCCTTACACCAACCTTTGTTATGGTCTTTTCACAAACCTTAGATATTATTATCAAAACTTTAATATTAAACCTTAGATATCCAACAACTAATCCATGTTATATTTTGAACCATAGTGGAATCATTTTCATCTAGGGTTACACCTTCATGCCCTAGACACTATAAGAAAAAAGGACATTGGTGAGGGGCAAAAAATGTCACCATAAGCTCATTGGTGAAGGTCAAGAGAGCCTTCGTCACCAAAAATTGAACGTCACCAAATGTGGAATTGCCAAAAGTATAAGTGTTGTGGTGACATTCAAAGTCCATCACCAATAATGATTTATAATGATGGATAGAGACTGTCACCATTTCATATGAGCAATGGTGACAGACCATAGCCTCCATCACCTAAAGCTTAATGTCCCCAAAGGTACTGTCGCCAAAAGTATAGGTGTTGTAGTGACATTCAAAGTCTATCACCAATAATGATTTATAATGACGGATAGTGACCGTCACCATTTCATATGAGCAATGGTGATGGACCATAGCCTCGGTTATCAAAAACTAAATGTCATCAAAGGTGGCGTCGCCAAAAGTATAGGTGTTATAGCGACATTCAAGGTCCGTCACGAATATTGACTATAATGACGGATAGTGACCATTTCCATTTCATATGAACAACAACGATTTATTGTGATGGATCTTTCATGGTCGTCACTATTGGTGCATATATATGGTGACATTCATTGACCGTCACCAAAAGCCACATTACCAGAAGTGTAGGTGTTGTGGTGACATTCAAGGCCTGTCATGAATAATGACTATAATGACGAACAACAACCATCACTATTTCATATCAACAACAACAATTTATGGTTACGGACCTTTGAGGGTAATCACTATTGATGCGTATATATGGTGATGTTCGTTGACCGTCACCATTTCATATTTTGGTGAGGGTCGAAAAATTTCACCAATACTCATTAGCGATGGACAAAATAGCCTCTGCCACCAAAAAATTATCATCATCATTCCATATGGATGTCAGGGCATGATGGAATCGAACCACCAACCTCCTGCTTGTAAAGCAGGTGCTCTTCCATTGAGCTAGCACCCTTTAAAGAATTAGACTTTGAAACTTCATAAATTGTAAACTCTACAACTTTTAATAAATTAAAGTCTCGGAAATATTTTACTAAACAAGCAAAGAAACTTTGAAGCTGTAGGTCCATACCTAATGGTTATCAAAGTTATGAAAAGTGTGTGAAGGGGAAAATAGGAAAATAGTTATGTATAAGTGAATAAATATGTTCAATTGAATACTCAATTAAAAGTGAAACTGTGAAGACATTTATAACCTATAAATGACCTATAAATAGAAAATGTGCCAAATATTGCAAAGGAAATGTCATAAGTGGATAGCATATGGAAGAAGAGCATTGATGAAGACAGACGTAATATGTTATAAGTTGAGTGAAATAAAAATCTCAATGTTGTTGTTGTTTAGTGTTTAGATATCTGAATGATATCTAAAATTCTATGCAAATGTAACGCAGATCTC
>APFE030943617.1:27343-57149 GCA_000404065.3 Pinus taeda | reverse complement strand
GCACCCATCCCTTGACTTACAGAGCGTACAAGTACGTAGGTACAATGAGCTTGGGATGCGTACACACAGGCAAGGTAGAGAGAACCTGTATACCTAGAGATAAACATGTTTTTTAATGACTTTCTCTCTTTCTTGAAGTTTGACATGGAGAGCATAGGTATAAGGCTTGACAAGGAGGATAGTATGACTGTTGATGGAGCCATACTAACTGCAGATAGTCATGGTGACAAATTTTAGTGTAACAAGTGGTCTTATAGTTAGAGCTTATTTGTAGGGAAGACTTGTCAATACTATCATTTTTTTTCCACGATTTGTTGTGTCTCTAGATCCATATTAGATAGCTTGTTATTCTCAAGTTCTACCTTTCAAATACCAATTTCTAGCTCACCCTTTAAAACACAATTCAACCACTCCATTTGATTTTGTTTTGTCAAGAGAATTGGTAGGACCTTCCCATCCTCTATTTTACATCAATCAATAACCATTCATCAATTATATAAAGAATAACAGATACACAACAAAGGCCAAAGATGCGCTTGTTGTATACCTATGTTCTAGGACTCATCTGACCTTACTGGTGCAAAGAACTCACCTTGAAAAAATAACATCCACGTGGAATTTACAATTTTTTTTTTTTTAAATCAAGCTCCAAGTAAACCAATCAAAATATGAACATCCTTTTAATCAATAAAATCTGTGACTTAAAATAAAAGTGGCCTAGAATTTAATGTTATATCAACCATGTCAAGCAACTAACATTGGGTGAGAAATACAAGACATGCATATTGGATTATTAAAATAAATGATCTGATAAAGCTCAAAATCAAACAAATAAATTACAGCTAAGAAATGCAAATAAATGACTTACAACTAAGACATGAGGTTTCCCTTTCAATCTTGTTGTTAAATAACTCTTCTTTATGTCACAGACCATTAAACTATTTTTGATTCCAAGTGGAAGTGGTATTGTAACATTAACCTCTGATAGAGTCTGTGTCCATGACTACTTCTCAAGATCCTCTCCATTACTAACATTTGGGGCTAGATAACATGCAAAAACCATCAACATGAAAATGAAATCTACATCCTTGTAAAAAAATGGGAGGAAAACAAAATCCACAAATTGAAATAGACTGTAGGATAACTCATTCCTGCAACATGATTATCTTGTCATGAGCAATAAAAAAAATTCAGGAGAAATGTAATTCTTGCCACATTTTAACAATCGTTTCTTCTTACACATTCTATGAGAAATTGATGAAAAAAGTTAGTGAAAGCTTGCCAACATCAGGATTATAGTAAAACATATACAAACTGCTCCAACACATATAATCCTAAACATAAGTATTTATACATAGAAGTATTTATTGAGGACATTGTATTTTGTGAAAACATGGAAGTCAAATCTTTGAAATAACACAATTTATGGTACCATTTCCTTACAAATTCCATTCGTTCGAGTATTTATGAAGTCCATTCAAGAATTTCTTCAAAGTTCAAAGCTCAGACAATTAACATGTAGCCTTAAAAAACTCAGATTTGAAAAGGAGATAACCGAAAGATGTAGAGTATATATCTCACATTTATATATCCTAATTTCCAGACATTGAAATGACACTTTTTAGCATACTATTGTGAATTCAACCCAAAATGCTAGAAAAAAATATTGATGGTTATTTTTGTTAAAAATGAAAACTAGGGGAAAATTCCACTTTGAATAGGTCCTTTGGGTAAGATAATTGTGGCATTGAATTCCTCTTTTCGAGAGGACCAAAATTGATCCAAATATCATCAAATTTGGATAAGTAGAAGTGGAATTTTGAATTTATGTTTCTCATGTAAATTATTTAGGTTAGCCTCAACTATATGTTGGCTTAAGAAGATCAAAAGTCACACCCACTCAACTCCACTGAGTTGTATATATAGAGGAGCATTCTCTCTAATTTGGCACACATCAATCAAAAGAAAAAGATATCTCCCTGGCAACGAAGATTAAGGAGGATAAATTTTGGTTATGGTTGACATTGTTTTGGTTAGGGCTTTGTCATAACATGTTTGAGTTTAGAAGGAGTGCTTCACTATGGTTAAGGAAAATCTTATATATGGGTTTTGACTTGTTTCATATGGGACTTCTTCCTGTAGTTCGGCCGTAGCTAGAAGATATTCTCACAGCTTGACCGCAAGCCTTGAATCTATTTCCTAGAAAGCTAAAATACAACTGAAAGCCACTGACCTTAGATGATAGTATTCGAGTGCTTGTTGAGGATGACATGGAAACTTAAAAACATGCTAGGACTACTACAAATAATAGAGCCCTTGTAAGAAGAAAAAGATCACACTATTTGTAGATATTCAAGGGCTGGAGAAGCATGCTTCAGAAGCCCTAATCCAGAACCACAAAGATAATATCAATGGTGACCTTAATGTGGTCATAAACTAGCTCCTTAAGCCAGTTAAAGGGAGCATCATGTGAAATAAGAAAGGCCGAAATAGAAAGGAGAACTTTTGGATTAGTGAACTTAGAAAGCAGTGGATTGTTATTGCCCTAACCAGACCGATTTTCTACAACATTGTGATTTGTCCTCTATGAACAAACTACCCAGATTACACGATTGAATCGATCTAAAAGCAGTAATGCCTGATCTTCATATTGGGAAGTTATTTTATATCATTGTACTCTCTCTCTTTCTCTGTTGAAAATTTTATGATAATAATAAGAAGATTTGATCAAGGGTTTCCCCATCTTGGGGTTTTTCCCTGGCTTGAGCCATATTCTCGTGTCTTTCTATCTTGACTTGTCTTCTGCATCTATCATTTATGTTATTTCTTCAGTTACTATTATATAATGTCTAATGTGATTGGTAAATGTATTAATGGGCATATGGTTGAATGAAGTATCTAACCTAAGAAAAGAACATGTTGTGAATTACTATACTGGAGCATATTTAATGGCTAGTTTGACCCTCCCTTTTGATGCCACGACCTGACAAATGATGGCTTGAAATTTTAAGAAAAAATTGGCGCTAGATAGGTCAACAAAAATCTGGATGAAACTATCCACAAAAAATACCTTCAACTTATTGATAATAACTGGTACGACCTCCTCAAGTGATCCCAAAGTTTGTCAATGAGTGAATCAAACCCCTTTTTCCTACATGAACTACAGATGGAAAATATGACCACCAAAAATCCCATGGTCTTTGGTGGTACCCATGACCTGGCAATGAGATGAGTCTTTAGCAATAAATACTAGTGAAATATCTGAGTGGTCTTTTTTCTTCTTATCAACTAGGGTGGATTTGTTTCACCACTGAAACTAATTCATTCAAGGGTTTCACCCTTAGCATTCAAAAGCCACAAGATCTCTCCAAATTGTTATGAGCAAATGATTGTGCATGCCCAAAGAGTGAGCTTCATCTCTCTTTTATCATAAAAAACAATGAGCTTCATCTCTCTTTTATCATCAAAATTCCACTGGTGTCTTTTTTATATCTTCTTTTTCCCTTTGTGTGATCATTCAGAGAGGAACATTACACTTGCACCAATATTGACTCCTTTGAAAATCATGATACAGGTGGGGTTGGCCATAAACATTGGTGGATGGCTTAGCTGTTAAAATTGGCAACTAGGGCCAAACTCCATGTGGGTCTTCTTATTTATGGCATCTGATATATTTCTTGTATTCCTCTCATCAAGAGGTGTAGTTTTGATCTAAAGACCATCCCATTTCGACATGTATTCATGGAGATATGAATTTATTTGTGTTACTTGACAATTTGTCAAGGTCGGCCAACAACCAAATTGCCCCAACTTATCGTCAACGTTTCATTATCAATAGAAGAGGTCTTCAAGTCATTTTCACACACACTTCTCCTAAGATCTCTCTCCACTCATTTTTGTTTGGTGGCTAGAGAGATCAAGAGGGAGAAGTCCTAGACGCAGTGGAGGAAGGGTTCTATACGCAGTTGATGGAGGAAACCTAGCCACTATTCAAAAGGGAGATCTAGCCATGCCCTAAGGATGTATGGTCATTATATTATAGGTTCCCTAATGCCCTAACAACAGACCTTGTTACGCAGGAGCATGAGACCTAATCAACAACCCTAATCTGCTGTCAAGAGAGACCCATACGCAGTCTTGGGAGGCTCCTATTTGTTGTCATAAAAATGCCTTATACACAGCTCTCCTAGCTACAGTTTGTGAGGCCCTAATCAATAACATATGAAAGCCTAAAGTCACAATTAGAGGAGCCCTTATCACAACTTGAAGGGGACACTTAGATGCAGCTAGAAGTGTGGACCTAACCACAACAAAAGGAGTACTATAACAGTGTGAATGCTTTGTGTTAATACCACATTGTTGTAGGTGACAGTGTGGTCTCATTCAAGGTTGTTTAGGAATGATAAGATTGGTCTTGAGCTTGATTTGTAGGGCAGTAGAAGCCGCTAAAAGGAGGAGCAATAAACTATTGTTTAAGGGCTGATTGAGTCACTGTTTGAAGGGATCAAATTTATAGTCCACTGTTGGGCTAGGCCATAGGCCATAGCCAACAGTTGGAGACCTTTTTAGGAATTGCGTTCAAAAGGTAAGAAGACCTATAAGGCAGCGTATGGTTGGAGGGGTTGCATGAAGGCTAGCTACAGTCAATAGGTGGACTGTGGGTTGTGTTTAAGGTGTTGTGGCACTCAAAGCTTATGCCCTAACTAGTGACCAAGTCTGCCATGAAATGCACCACTCCTTACAGCATATGAAAAGTGCCAGATTAGCAGCCTTATGATCAGTGAACCAAAAAAGGAAGGAGAGTCTTACTGAAGGAAAGCCTCAGTATTCTAGGTAATTGGTTGAGTTGTTCTAGGACTATCATATGTTGCATATCTTTAGTCCTTGGTATCAAAATTGCAACCTCATTGCATCATTGTCACGAAGAAGATTTTTGATCTCCTATTTGGCAAGTCAAGTAATGAATTCAAATCATTGTACTCTATCTCTTTCTCTTTTCTAAACTATTGAAGAATATAAGAAGAACTGATCAAGGGTTTCCCCACAATGGGTTTTGTCCCTGGCTGGTGCCACATATTGTGTCCTCTCGTCTTGGCGTGTCTTATACTGTTTATGTTTATGTTCTATCTGCACTTTACTATCATGCTAATGCAATTACTAATTTGAATATTGACATTGGGCTAATATGAAAAACTGAAGTAAATTGGTCTAAGCATAGAACATACCTAAATTTAACATGGTATCAGAGTTGAGGTGAAGAGAAAGCCCAAGCAAGAGTGGAAGAGAAATCACCGAAGACAGTTTGAAAATGCAAAAGGCTCAATGGGTTCCTCATCCCACTTATCGGCTGAAGACAAGCTCTATGAAGAGTCGGACTATCACAGATGGAAGATGTCTCTTGATCTGACATTGGAAGATCAGGAAGTGTTAGATTACGTGAAGGGTAAAGTCCCCGAGCCTTCATCAAATGCACTAGCTACTACAAAGAACAAGTACACCAAGGGTGAATTCAAAGCGAAGAATATTATCAGAGATTCCATTGACAAGTGTTTGGTGGCCTACATATCCGATCTAAACACCTCCAAGGATATCTATGACAGATTGGTAAGCATGTTCAAGGTTAGTGATTCAAATCAAATTTTATTTCTCAAAAATAAGCTGAAGGATATTAAGAAGGGTAAAGACAAGGATATTCAATCCTACTTCTTAAGGATCTCTGAGATCAAGAATGATCTTCTCTCGATCGCAAAAATCATATTGTATTAATTCCATCTACAGTTCGTGTAGGAAAAAGGGGGCTAGTAGTTGTTGCTAAAGAAATACCAAGGCAATATAGGACAACGCATGAATTGTTTGAGCAATTATCTACAAATTTCTTGAGGGTGACAAAGCTCATGGAGGCATGGGTATAATCAAGATGGCAAGGGAAAAAGGAAAGTAAATACAAGTCTGAATATGATGATATAAGCAGAACTAAAGACTTAGTGGTGTATACCAAGGCAGGCATAGAGGAAGACTTGAAGACTACCAAAGATCAAGGAGATTTGGAAATTACATCTAAAGGGAGCCAGAACAAAAGTGATAAATCAATGGATATGGAGAAGGATATGAAGATCACTTTTCTAGAAAGCATCCTCAGGGCATTGATGAAAATGATTATTTGATAGGTAACAGAGCACCAGAGAAGTCCAAAAATAGCCAAGAAGATTATGGTGACATAGGTCATTCTATAATTGGTGGCAGTATCAATAAGAATTATTCTACCACTATCAAGGAACAACAAGTTGAGTTGTCCATCAAACGACTTGAAGTCTTGCTAGAACACATTGGACCTGAAAGGAAGATACTTGAGAGGGATAATCCAACTATCCCTAGTACTCGTAAAGAAATATTACTGATCCAACGCAGCGTAGTAGGACCTTGGGTTTATTGCCATGTGTGATTACTTTACAAGGAAGAAACATGAAAATTTCCCAAAGTTCAAACAAGGATCAAATTATGAAGGAGACTCTTTTCAACTCTTGTAAAATGGAAAGTATTGAATTGGGGGATATGTATCATCATCCAGATAGCAACAAAAAAACCTACAGTCAGTTACCCAAGAACATTATTATAGTTTTTGATCAAGGTAAGGGGAGAATACACCATAAATGGTGCAATTCCTTCGGGAATGGCCTAATTTAGAAAATGGGCCATTGGCATACTTTCAATGAAGAAGTTGCAGAACCATATCCTCCACTCTTTGTTAAGGAAATTTGAAAGCTAGAGGGCATTAAGAATTTAAATCTGGAAACATTGTTAAATGGTGTGCCTAGTACCTTTTGGCCCTTCTTAAATTAATATGATTATCAGTCAACCAACAGTCTGTCTCCTTTTGAGGCTTTGCAGATTTTGAAATGAACACCTCGAAAAACCATGAAGGAATTAGCTGTGGTGACTTCAGTAATACAACCAGGTGCATTTATTTTAGATTTCCTTCCTAAATGTGCACTAATTGCTGATATGACATTTACACTGAAGAAGATTATTGGCACTATTGGAAAGGTCAAAGAATCAAATTCCAGCGGAGCTAAATTCTTGTTACATAATCTATATGTAACAACTTTTGTGGATAGGTTGCATTCAATCTCTTCAGGGTTTTCCCACTCGATGGAGTTATTCAATAAGAACTTACAATATATACCCTTGGATATTTAGTTGCACATTTTCATAGAATGAAGCCAGATGATGATGTTTCTCACTATAGATTTATTTCTCCCAACAAAATTTGCAAGGCTCTATTTGTAGAATTCCTTTTGAGGCATTGGGCTTGCTACCCTTTGATAAGTAATGGAGAAATTAATGCTATAGAAGAATTGTTGGCTTGTCCAGAAATTGATGTTAAGGGATTTTGGGGCTCATCAAATACTCATCTGGTACCCTTGATGGGGAACAAGAAATTTCATCAAATTTACAAAGTTATCAAAAGGCTACAAGATGAGATTTAAGGACCTACGAAATTGCGCTTGTTGTGGGAAGCTTCAAGGGTGCAAAATATAAGTAAGGCTAATACAATACTCAATCGATTGGAACTTATAATTAAAAGGCATTTCTCTTTCAATATGGAATCTTAGAATGTTGTATTTTCCTTCCCATTGTATAGTGAGGTTGTTGAATTCACTTATTATAGAAACATCATGGTCCACACAGTTGTACGTGCTTTGACACTTGCTATATATAAAGGTGATGAAAGTGTCAACAAGTTTATCACAAGCCACACAATGTTATCATACTCAGATTTGGTGAAATTCCTCAAGGAGAAAAGCTTAAAATTAGATGTTCTTGTTGTTCGTGCAATACAGGTTGATGATGCTTCTAAAATTACAACAACGTTATTTTCTATAGTTGAAGAAATCAGAGATGACCTTTATTACTGCATTGACATAATTTGTGCCAGTATTTCTAATTTGAGCAGACCAATGACACATATTTTTCTTCATTTATTGGTTTTGCAAGATTTTCTACCATCCCTTAATCTATCTCTTCCCAAGATGAGCACTCTTACATCGTTGTATATAACGTCTTGTCTTTTACAAGTGGTCAATTACAAAGAGTTGGTGAATAGTACTGCTACTTCTTTTCTGTGCCCACAAACATTGGCCACTACAACCTTCAACCCTGAGTGAAATGGTCATTTATTTGTTGGAGACTTGCTAACTGAGAACACAAAGGTAGCTGCAAGATCTGGAATATCTATGGTCAACACTAGTATTCGAAATGAATAGTAGCAAAGTCAGGGTAATGTTGTCGGACCTTTGGAAACACAATTTATGAATATTATACTTCTAGATACAAATAAAAAGACAAGTTCAAGTGGATTGGTATCCTTTAATTTTTGTGGGAACAAAAAACTGGTGTTAGCATCTCCGAGCTTGTTGGCTATCCAATTACAAAGTGAAGAGTTGGATAATTCATTGTTGGATGTACGGGGTATTCTTCCTCAAAGAGTGCAACATAAGAACCCTCAAGGCGACCCTAGTAAGGAACTAGGATCTAGCGAGAGCATGCCAATGTTCCAGATTCTTGATACATTGATAAGTCTTCTCTATTGGAGACCTTTGTGTACATAAAAAACATATCATGTAGCCTTGTCTTTTCAAAAAATACTTCCATAAAACGAAACAAAATTTTATGTTCATAATTTTAATGTTGCTTATGAGAATGCTCGTGATGATCTTATGAAAGAAGTCAATGATTCGTGTTGTGATCCCATTCCAAATGTTATTTTAGAGGAATAGAAAGACTGCAAGAAAGCCTTAGAGATACCTACATTTTAGGAATATTTCAAGTTCATTCTTCTACCTAATTCTTGGCCACATATTCCAGATGGTGACGATTCTTGTTACTTTATCAAAAGAAGGAAGCTGGCAGCATAAATAAAACATATGGAAGGTAAAAATTTAATTGGTGAAGGCAAGCATGTTGATTTTGTGGCCTATTCCATGGAATATGGTCGTGTTAGTTTGGAGGGCATTTAAGACTCTAGCCAGAACTATAATGTTAAAGTCTACAATTCATTATTGATGGATGCACATTGCTCTACCTTAATGGGAATTCACTTTAAGTTTGAAACTATACATGGAATATTTGTTGCATACCTACTAGAGGAAACTTGTGAATCCTTGAATAGAGATGTCATGCTAGGGGATTCTGGGCCTAATGGTGCTAATGCAGTAGCTACTTCTGAATCCTTGATGAAATGGCTTTGTCCCTGTTGGGATCTGGAAAACAATTATACTACGGACTCCATAGTACTAGAACAATATAAAGTTGTAGGTTAAAAACAGATGGGAAACTTTACAGGTATATGCAAGATTATCAATATACCTTTTGGCCTCAACAATGGCACATGCCACAAACATCATTAGTTTTAATAGTCATGGGGATGAAAGAATTATGGCTCTTGTATCTACGTTTTTTATTAAATTATGGGACCTAGACATACAGGTGGATTGATTGGGACAAAAAATATTAGGCAGGGAAGACTGTAATATCCCTATCATTTGAACAAGCATATTTTACACTTTTTTGGCATTTTTGATTATTTTCGCAGAGGGGGAAATATTGTTTTTTTTGGAGATTGGCGGAAAATGATTATTTTATTGGGGAATGGTGGAAAATGAATATTTTATTAAAAAGGTGGCAAAAAGCTATTTAGTGGAAAGTGGCCCTCACTAATAAAATAATATTTAAAAGAAATTCTAGAGGTTGCTCAAAGAGAAATTATAAAAAGGGGAAGGAGCTCATTTGGGGATCATTCTAGCTTACCATTCTACTTTTAGCTGAAGGTGAGATCAAGAGAGTTCAACCAGAGTGTCTCAAGGGAGATCCTTAACCCAACTTTGTTAGATTTAACTGCTACCCTAGCTAGTTTTCCCTTCTTCGGTGAAACTTCTTGCCATCCTAGTGGGATTTTGTTTTTGTGCTTATTTCTGAAGATATGATGAGAATTTTGGCACAGAGATTATTGGCATCATAATCTGATTTTGTAGGTATGATATTCCTTCCTAAAAGAAGCACGAGTTTCACTATTTCCCAAGCTAGAAACCAGTCAAATTTGTGGGTTGACTTCCCAAGTTCTATAGAGTCAGAGCTTAGGAATGAAGGGGGTTGTATTCCTTGCTTTGATACAGGTAGTGGGTTATTATTACTTGTTGGAGAATTCCTAAGGGTTATCAAGCTAAATCCCTTGCCAATACCAAGGTTGTGGTAAATTTCTTTTGAAAATGGACACATTTTTGGCATAAAGCCAACATATCTGTCGTAACTAAGTTTAGGGAGGCCCACAATGCTGAGTATTATATAGACACCAATGCCATAAATTTATCAATTTTTGGTCATTTGGAGCTAGAGAGAGAGTATTGAAGCAATGTTAAGAATTCTAAGTGCACTTGGATAGTTTGTGGGGGGAATTTATATATCATATCAACCTCAAAGGAAGGGCCACAAGCTTCCCATCTGCTGGATTACAAATTTGTTAACTATGGACCACTGAAATCATAGTACCCTAAGGGAAGACCACATAGAATATTTCCTTGCTGAATTTTATGATGTATTGCTGGTCATATTCCTTCTTCAACTACCACTATAGAAGCACACTATGAGACAGAGGTCACAGGTTCCCTGATTTTCTTATGTCTTTATGTATTTATTTGGTTAATATGAAAGAATCTCCTCTATTTTATTTATCTGTGATGTACCAGCTATATACATATGTAAATTTCTGAACTTTCATAAATCTATTTGAGCGCTTGGAGTACTTTATTTTGGTATGCACGTTAGTTTTTGTTAAAATTGGCAACTAGGGCCAAACTCCATGTGGGTAATCTTATTTGTGGCAGCTGATATTTTTATTGGATCCCTCTTGTCGAGAGGTGTAGAATTGATCTAAAGATCATCCGATTTCAATAAGTATTTATAGAGATATGAATTTATTTTGATTATGGAATTATTATCAAGCCGACCTGCAACTTATGTAGGCTCTAGAAGCCCAAACGTCATGTCTATTCATCATCTACGTTTTAGTATAAATAGAAGAGGATTTGAATTCATTTTTACATACACTCTTTAGGTGATCTCCTCTCCACGTCTTGGGTTTTTGGAGAAGGAGAGATACTAAATAGTATGATGCTCTAGCTACCATACAATGCCCTAATCCGTTAGCAATGAAAAGAAATTATACACACAACAATGTGATGCCATAGATGTAGTTATACACAGTCATGAAAAGGAACCGCTGTCAAGGCATGGAGCCACAGTTAAAGGAGGTCTAGCCACAGTTTAAGGAGGGTTTATGTGCCCTAACCACTGTCAGTACAAACCCTAGCCGCAGTCATAGAGTTGGCCCTCAAACGCTGTCTAATTTTGCATAGAAAGGAGGTTTCAAATGCAACTTTAATACACTATTCAAAGGAATCTTTTAATACACTGTTAAGAGAAGCTCCAATACGCTGTTAAGTGCAACACTTATCCGCACAAGAGCCAGGACATCTAGCCGCTGTCAAGTTAAACACTATCCAAAAGTGACCTCTCCACAACTTGTAAGGTTTTGTCTCATAGCTAGAAGAAGGCTCTATCATTATAGTCATCAGGGAGAGGCCTCAAGACGTTGTTAAGGAGCCCTAAATGCAGCCAGAATCACTGTAGGTGACAACATAGTTTAAAGGTCATGAATAGCCATGAATTCATGATTTGTCTAGACCTGTTGAAAGATTCGATAAGCTACAGCTAGCTGCTTTGCTAGGCTGCAAGCCATAACAAGAAGCTAAGGTTATTCCATGGGAGTATTTCAGTATGCATTGAGTGTGGGTGGCAGCGTGGATTAGGAGGGACTCTTCTAGGTGGTCTGGAGCCCTTGAAGGGCTTAGTTATCTAACAGTTATGCAGCATGATAGATGCAACATGTTGGATGCAACATGATGAATGGGCAGCATGATGTATGTGATCATGTGCATGGGCAGCACAATGATACATGGAGCATGGAAAACATCATGATGAATGTAATCATAAGCATGGGAAACTTGATGATGAATGAGACCATGCAAGATGCAAAATTATGAGTAGCATGAAGATGAGAGCAACTCAGTCATCTAGGTCCAACACTGTGATGGGGCAGCGTGGTGCTACACGATAAGGTGTGGCAAATGGACGAGATGCAGTACTATGATAGGTGAAGGAGTCACCTTAGAGAATCAGTTGAAGCAACATGTCTTCAACTGATCTTTGCCGATATCAAAAGTCAAAGTGTTGACTTATATTGTAAATGTACTCTCTCTCTCTCTCTCTTTCTCTACTGAACTTTGAAGAACATAAAAGAAGAATTGATCAAGGGTTTCCCCACATTGGGGTTTGTCCTTGGCTAGCGCCACATCTTGTGTCCTCTTGTCTTGGCTTGTCTTCTGTGATTTATATTTATGTTCTTTTTGTAGTTTACTTTATGCTGATGTGATTGCTAATCTGAAAAAGAAATTTAAATAAATTGCTTTAGCATAGAACATACCTAAAATTAATAGTTTTTTATGCACATTTAATTGGGTGAAATTTACAAAGCTGAACCTACAGATACACGTGGATAATTGTTGCTAGAACACGTCACTAAACCTCACACACACTCAAAAGCCTATTGAAAATTTAAGGCTTTTCTGGAAAGGAACATTACACTTTTCAAAGCTCCCATCAACTACATGCTTGATCTTGTCAAACCATCTAAAATCAACCATTGATTCCCTAGTAGGTTTTGGAACATATCCAAGAGATAATTCTCAAGAAAGGAGTTATACTACTCAGTTATGAAATCCTTTTATACCTTCTTAGCAGCTATCCCTAAAAAAGAGAGGTCTATGTCTGAAGAATAGAGGACAATAGTGCAACATAAGTAGGAAATTTCGTAGTTTGATGACTCACCTGAGACGTGGACATAGATGACCCCACTTGTTCCTGCACACCCTATAATGCTTGAATAAGCCATCTTGACTTCCTCAATACACTAGAATGTAATGAGGTCTCTGTTTTTTTACTAGAATCTTGTTGATCTGACTTTGATTTCTTTTCAATTTTAGAACAAAATTTGGAACAACAAGCTTTTTGTGTATATTAATCACTATAAGATGTTTCTATGATTTTGAGGACCATAATTCCTCATCAAAATTCATATCCTTGCTCACCAATATGTTCGTTTGAACTTGAATTTATATTCAGTAAGCCTCAAATGTATTACTCTGTCCAACAAATATCCCCTTTATATTCAAGGGTTCAATGTTTAGTCCTTTTATTATCATGAATATGAATATAAATTGGACAAACAAAAATATATAGAAATGTAATACTTGTGGCTTCTCACTAGTAAAATATTGCTTTGGTGTTTTGTCTTTCAAGACCCCGTGAGGACATTGGTTCAAGATATAGATAACTATGTTGTAAGCTTTGTCTTAAAGACAGATGGGTAAATCCACGTCATGGATCATGGTTTTATCTATCTCGATGATGTATTTGTTACTCTACAACCCCATTCTTAGCACCCTCTTGATTCTTGTTTCCTTACAAAAGGTATCAAAATCCTTGGAGGTGTTCTCTCCCCTAAAATTAAAGCATTTTGATCTTTTCCCCCATTTGATTTTCAACCAATGCTTTGAACTCTTTAAACTTACCATATACTTCATATTTATTCTTCATAAAATAAATCTTGGTTTTGTGAGATGAATCATCAATAAAAGAAACATGATATAGCTTATCTATGAATGAAGAGGAAGGCATAGGCCCACAAACATCACATTGCATTAACTTGAGAATATTTCTTGATTTTTCCTCACTAGATGGAAAAGAAATCTTTGAATGCTCATTGAGTGCATACCCTATACACTCTTCAATCTTCTCTACCTTGAAGTTTGGCAATCCATACACCATATCCGTTAAGAGTGGAAGAGCTCCATGGTTCAAGTGACCAAAGTGCTTGTACCACAACTTGCGTAGATTTCCACTATCATGCGCTAGAGTATCATCCTTTGTAGTATTGACAAGAAGCTTGTAAAGGCCTCCTTCCAACACACCTTTAGCTAAGAACCAAGGAAATTCATGGTTGCAATAACTAATAATGCACTTCTGATCATTGAGCTCAACTATATGCTTCTTATTTGTGATAGATGAGATAGAAAGAAGGTTCTTCATTAATTCTAGTACATAAAAAACATATTTCCAATCAAGATTATCCCTTCATGGCATCCTAAAAGAGATGGTTCCAATTTTAATCATATGATATGTAGTATTATCACCCTACTCCACTTGTATACCCACATCTTGTTCTAGAAGCTTTTTGAATTTTTTTTATTGGTCGCATGCTAAAATGGTCCATTATCCACATACAAACAACACTAGAAGGGGTATTGGTAGAGAGGAAAATCAATTTAAGGATGAACAAATAGACTCCAATGATATGGCTTCATCTATGAACAAGACAAGGGAAAAGATTGCTACTAAGTCTAGAGGTTTAGGATCACCATTCAAATGTATTGGGTTGAGTTTATCCTAACAGATGAATACAAAGAGGGATGAAGATATGCATACTTCCAAGTGACATAGGTAGCTCAAGAAAAGGAGGTACATGGATAATCTTTGGAATGACATTTTGGAATTGCAAAACAATATTTTGAAAAGCTAGCAACAAGTTGCAAGGTGATAATACTTGTATTAATGATGATACGTGGATTCAAAACCCTATGAGTGGGTGTAGACGAGACCAGGTGTAAGTCCTGGATTATTTTGACGCCACACTATTTCCCATCATAGTGTCATTTCTCAACCAAAGTATAGTTGTCGGCAACTTTCTGAAAAAAAAAAACATATCATAAAATAAAATCAATGATTGAATCTTCGCAACATTAACTCATGTTACCTTCATACCTTACTATTGATTTCATGCAAGGCTTAAAAGTTTTGCATCTCTATTCGATTGATGCACATTTATGCTTTTTTAGCCTTTTTTCTCACCCTTTTATGTTTGAAAAAAAACACATGCAAGGTGTCCATATGTCCCCCTTTTCGGGAGGGGGCACCCACATGCCCAACTTTTTGGGAAGTGTCCTTGCACACCAGTAAAACATTGGACTGTGAATTTCATGTATTTTTTGCAAAAGAGAGCACACAAGGAAGTGTTTTGCTAGATGGCCCTAACGCCTGTGGTCCTGAGGATGCAAGAAGCATGTCCCCAACCTTGGGAGTATGTCCTAGTGTAACATTGGATATTTCCACATAAAGCTAATAGCAGAGACTTGGGGATCTAGACTCTATGTCATAACTATTTTCATCTGTCCCTAATTGTCCATGTGTGCTGAAGGACAAGACCTTTCCAAGTAATTGGGAGGTTATAAATTGTTAAAATCGGCTTGAAACCATGCCAAAAAAGTCTTAGCAGACGGGCATGTGTGCTTTGGTTTAACCACTCGACCCATTGTTCAATAAATTAAGATAAGTTTGGCATTGAATATAGCAATTTAAACTCCACTATTTCAGTTTTTGTTTTAAGCCTAAGTTATTTGAAATTTGACAGAGTCCTACATTTTTGTTAAGAAATGCATCAAATACTACCACAACTAACAAAGAGTAAAATCTTTACAGTAAAAACTAAATTTAGATTCAAAATCATTATAGAATAAACTGAATTTGGATTTAACAAGCAAAACGAGTTCTTGCTGAAAATGATTCAATTCCCCTCAGCTAAGAGGCCATGTTACCAGGTGAAAAATTAACCTTACATATTGTTGCATATTTGGTTGGTTAAATACATTGTGACATACTCTAAACGTGTACATGCTTATTGTTTAACACAATTACTCACTATAAATAGAAGCAGTCTCTTTTCTATGTGATACTAGTCTTCTACAACATAACTAATATGACTCCCATGAATTAACTTATTTCACCTTCAGATTGAGTGTAATCTCTCTTGTACTTGGACATCATTAAAATAACACTTATATCCAAGGTAATTCCTTGGGATACCCCCAAAGATTGATCTCCCAGTCCAAAGTTAGAGGGCATCTTGTTGAGGTGACAGTGGCAAGATCCTTGATTTTCCCAAAGATGGAACCCTGTGAGCCTTCCACTACTTATTAGAGCCATAGAGTGGGAACTAGTACATTACTTCTTAGAGCAGCTGAGTGGGAACTCATCCTTTTCAGATGCAACCATAGAGAGGGAAGTGGAACTACTCACTTCAAATTGCAAATAAATAAGTGGGAAGTTGAACTCAATCACTAAGGATGGGATGAATCAAGATAGATTGCATGAATCACACTAGCCTTCTTAGAATATTAGAAAGGTTGAAATCATTCAGTAGCCATAAGGATGGAACATAACCATAGAGATTGGAACCATTTCACTAGCCTTCATAGAACCACAGTGTGCGGGTTCACTATAGAATGTAGTATAGACAAATAAGATGAGAATGCAAGCATAGATTCTGGTAAAGAAAGAAGAATATACTCATATATGAAGAGGAAAAGTTTCTGTCTAATCCCTGACTAAAGGGAGGCACCATACAAAGCAGAAGGTTTGAATTAGAAGGTTTGGAATTGGAAGGGAAGGGATGGTACCAGGTGCTAGGTACTATATGGTACTATATAGCACTCTATATGAATTATATGCATTCTAATCTAATATTTATTTTGAATGGTACCAGGTATAGTGCTAGGCACAGAGAAGAAAGAATTGGAAGGGAAGAGATCAAATGATCTAATAATGAAGTAAAAGTTGGTAATTCTACTTCAAGCAAGTAGGAGAATGGTCTTAATGGTACAAACACCCATTACAAGACAAAGAAGATGTGGTCAAAGGTTAAATTATTGGTTTGAGCGTCCTAGCTCAAAGGACATGGAAATAATGTATGATCTTAAGGAAGAATGATAGTCAACCTTGAGAAGTGATCCACCCAAATTGAGGTTTTCAATTGCTATATTTGGAAATTCTTGAGGATCACTACAAGGAAAGGAGTACATGTGTTATGTGCACCCTATTGACAAAGTAAACAATCCTGGTTTAAAGGGAGCACCCCTCATAAAGCTAAGATTGGAACAAGAAGAAGAAAGAAACAATCTCAATATTTTGATATATGAGACAATCAAGAAGGCAGTGAGTTGGAAACCAAACTTATTAATCTAAAGAACCAAATGATCAATATGTCTCTAAATATGTTGTAGCAGACCATAAGCATGGCAAAGTGAAACAATAACATAACCTCGTGGATGAAGTTTGAGACTTAAGTTCTAAATAAGAAGAATCTGAATGAGAAGAGAAGAAAAAGTGGGAAAAAGGGAACACTATAAAAGTCCAAACACCCATCAGAGAGAAAGCGAAAAGTGACTTCAAGCCTTATGTAGTTGAGATTTTCACCCTTAAATTAAATCAATGGTTACAACAACTTGATGTTTATTTAAGTGTGCATGCAATTAGTGAAGAGAAAAGAATCTCTTTCACTTGGTTGAATTTAGAAGGCCATGTATTAACCTAGTGGCAGAGGTATGTTATCACTCAAATAATTGAGCAGGAATCACTAGTAAATCAATGGGAAACATTAATGAATCTCATTATGTGGCAATTCTATCCCAGTGGATATGAGTAAGAAAAATAAGATAAAATGGAATCTCTTTCAATAGAGACAAGGAAAAACCATGCAAGAGTCCACCATTGAGTTTCAAAAATGGGCCATTCAATTGATTATATCTTCCAATAAGAATATTTTTTTAAGTCAATATTTGGGAGGAATACATAGTGATATCCAAAGAAAATTGATGTTTTGAAAGCCAAAGTCCATTGATGAAGCCAGTGTACAAGAAATTGGAGTTTTGATATCAGTGTCCCCTAGTAACCAAACTAAGTTAATGGGACTAGAATATCTCTGGTAGAATTTAAAGGGAAAATAAAAGAAAATAAACAAGTAATCCCAAATGATGCCTAGAAAGAAATTCATAGAGAACTCTTCAAGTCTAAATGAAACCTACAAAGATAGCCATAGAGTTTGCCAAATAGTTAAGGGGACGAAGAATAAAAAGTTCCAAAACCCAACTCCTGAGGACAAATAATCTTGTAAATCTGTGATGTGTATTGTGACCTTGAGTTTGTTATGATCTAGGGGTTCTCAGAGCATAGAGGGATATTGTACTTATGTCAAAGAACCATGAAGAACCTAAGGAAAAGAGGTATGTTAGCTCTCTAATCTCCGACCGAAGGGAGGCACCATATAGAGCACAAGGTTTGAATTAGAATGTTTGGAATTGGAAGGGAGGGGATGGTACTAAGTACTAGGTACTATATGGTACTATATACTTCACTCTATATGCATTATGTGCATTCTAATCTAATATTTATTTTCAATGGTACCAAGTATAGTGCTAGGTAGAGACAAGAAAGAACTGGAAGGGAAGAGATAAAAAAATCTAATAACAAAGTAAAAGTTGGTAATACTACTTCAAGCAAGTAGGAGAATGGTCTTAATGGTCCCAACACCCATTGCAAGACAAAGAATACATGGTCAAAGGTTAAATTCTTGGTTTGAGTTCCCTAGCTCAAAGGAGCACAGATGGAAACAATGTATGATCTTAAGGAAGAATGATGGTCAACCTTGAGAAACACTCCACACAAATTGAGGATTTCAATTGCTATATTTGGACATTCTTGAGGAGCACTACAAGGAGAGGAGGACATGTGTTATACACACCCTATTGACAAAGTAAAAAATCCTAGTTTAAAAAAAGTACTTCTCATAAAGCTAATATTGGAGCAAGAAGAAAGGGACAATCTCAATATTTTGATATGGGAGACAATTAAGAAGGTAGTGAATTGGAAACCAAACTTATTAATCTAAAGACTCAAATGATCCATATGTCTCTAAAGATGTTGCAGCAGACCATAAGGATGGAAAGGTCAAACAATAACATAACCTCATGGATGAAGTTTGAGATCTAAAGAAAAAAAATCTAAATGAGAAGATAAGCAAAAGTGGGAAATGGGGAACACTATGAAAGTCCAAACACCCATTAGAGAGAAAACGAAGATTGACTTCAAGCCTTATGTAGTTGAGATTTTAACCCTTAAATTCAATCAATGGTTACAACATCTCGATGTTTATTTAAGTGTGGATGAAATTAGTGAAGAGAAAATAATCTCTTTCACTTGGTTGAATTTAGAATGCCATGCATTAACCTAGTGGGAAAATTATGTTATCACTTGAATAATTGAGTAGGAACCACTAGTAAATCAATGGGAAACGTTAAAGAATCTCATTATGTGGAATTTCTATCCCATTGGATATGAGTAAGAAAGAAAATATAATGGAATCTCTTTCAACAGAGGCAAGGACAAGCCATGCAAGTGTCCACCATTGACTTTAAAAAATGGGCCATTAAATTGATTATATCTGCCAAAAACAATAATTTTTTAAGTCAATATTTGGGAGGACTACATATAAATATCCAAAGACAATTGATTTTTTGAAAGCCAAAGTCCATTGATGATGCCAATGTACGAGCAATTGGATTTTTGATATCAGTGTCCCCTAGTCCACTAGTAACCAAACTAAGTTAATGGGGCTGTAATATCTCTGGTAGACTTCAAAGGGAAAATAAAAGCATGCCCAAATGATGCCCAAAAAGCAAGTCATAGAGAACCCTTCAAATCTTAATGAAACCTACAAAGAGAGCCATAGAGATTGCCAAATGGTTAAGGGGACGAAGAACAAAGAGGTCCAAAACCCAGCTTCCGAGGACAAATAATCTGGTAAATATTTGATGTGTATTGTGACCTTGAGTTTGTTATTATCTAGGGGTTGAGCACAGAGGGAGACTGTACTTATTTTTATCAAGAATCTATTTGTAGGTTGGTCTCTTCAATGTCAAGCTTGTATATTCAACACTATTGTAGCTTGTCAACATGGGTTACAAGAAATAGTAAAGATATTGGATTCAAATATATGAGAGCAATGTTCAAACCCCATGGAAGACATGAGTGGATGTCAAGATGAGAAACACAAAATTTGTAAAGAATAAAAATGCTCTACTTCTATTTTTACAGCTTGAAGAGAAGGGTTTAGAAGTAATCATGCACATACTGTGGATGAGAGAAAAAAGGCTTCCATTGGGATAGTCATAAAAGACAAGAAGCTTCTCCTTGGCCTAGAAATAAGCTCTCAGATAAACTATATTCTGGTGTCAAAGCTTACCCACTATCTCCATATGCCTCTCAAATTCATCCCTAGTCATCTGGTTAGAATTCTTCAATATCTTCATAGTTACAATTGTTCTGTTCTCCATCAAAGCCTTATAAGTAGTCCCTAGCATGCCTCTCTCTATAATTTCAGTAGATGCATGGAGCAGATCCTCCGAAGTGTACATTTGAGCTTCCCCACAGCAGAACATAAGAACCTGACTCCTTTGCTACTCATGCTGAAGGCTCTTACAATTTGTATTAACATAATACATATCATAACCAATCTCCTTAATCGAAATCTTATCACCTGCAACATTTTTAGCCTCATCCCCGGGCTTCTACTATCTATACCTCTTGCCATAAAAACTAATAATAAACACCATGGAAATCACCCCAACAATGGATCCCACTATAATTCCTGCCTTTCATGCCTCTTAAAAAATGGCCAAAAAGATTGCTCCATTGGCAAGCTTGTAATAATAGGGCATGGAAAAGGGGTCACTATTGTGTTAAGAATGCAGGTCCAGGGAAATGGGCAATGGGCAATGGGATCCCACAGAGCCCAAGATTTCCTGCAAATGAAGAAGCATTGAACATGGCCATAACTGTAGTAGTTGGAATTATTCCATAGAGTTGGTCATTAAAAACATTGAATATTTTCATGCTAGACTGAACAAAACTAGGAACAAGGCCCTCAAAATGATTGTTCTCCAATAGAAGAGCATAAAGGATGACTCATTGGTCCATCGGAATTTGAAGGGAATGGAGTCTGTGAGTGTTCATTGTCCCTTCAAGCATTCACTATCCGAGATTGAAAATATTAAGTGACTTGAGGTTCTGTCATGCCATAACTGGACCCATTCCACTCTTCGACATCCCCAATTTTCTATATTGCTCCACTTCACAACCTTGCTTCGCCAAAATAAAAAAACATGTCGATGGTTACAAACTTATTTCAAAAAGCTAATTATATAGTAAAAAATCTATAGCCATTACAACAACAATAGATTGAATCTATTATAGACTGTAAAAACCAATCCTGGATATAATAAAATTTGGGTCTTTAAACATTGATCATATCCTAACAATGGCATTCCAAACATCTCCAAAATTCACTCAACATTACATAAAATCATCCTGAACCTCACGCAGAATTTATCATAACGACAAGATAACCAAATGCATATTGCAACCACATACAAAATAAAGACCCTAAATCAAAATCTAATAAATGCAGCAAACCTTTGGGCCAATAAGCTTCACCTTAGGGCCGGGAAGGGCAAAGTCTCGATCGCTACTGGTTCTCCGATGCAAAAACAACAATTCAAACAAACTTTGAATCTCTGATAGCTGCAAATTTTCGATCGCTATTGGTTCTTCGATCCAAAGACAACAATTCAGACAAACTTTGAATCTCCTATAGCTAATTGTTCTCAGATGCAACTATAACCGTCTTGAATAGCTAATTTTCCTGTGATAGCTAATTTTTCTTAGATGCCACTATAAAAAACCTAAACAAACTTTGAAACTCAAATTTTCAAGCTCCCACAAAATTACTAAATGCTTAGAGGGAAATTACTAAATAATTAGAGGGAAATTTAAAAACACAAAATTGTGATCACTAAAAATGCAAGGAGGAAACAAAGAGGGCGTCTTAATTTGATGAAACATGGGTAATAAAAAAATGAAGTAGGTTATAATAAGGAAGATATAACACATTATATCATTTTTAGGTAAATAAAATTTTTTTAGTCATACAAATATTTTAATTATTTTATTTATTTTTATTTTCTAATTTTTTGCTTTGAAGAGAGCAGCACAAATTTTAAGAAGGAAATATTTTATTTATTTATTTATTTGTTTTTTTGTAATTTTCTGCTTTGAACAAGGAGTACAAATTTTAAGAAGGAAGAGATCACACATTAGATTACTTTTAAATAGTCTTTCTTTTATTTATTCATTTTTGTAGTTTTTTTTCTTTTTTTTCTATATTTTTATGTTTTTTATTGATTTTTATAGTTCTCTTTACTTTCTATATTTCTAGGAAAATTTAGGCAAATATTCGAAAATCTCCCTAAGCTAAAAGCTATCAAAAAACTAATAGATGTTGATGTAGAGGTATGGAAATAGGTGTAGGTAGTGGGGCGTGGCGAAAACGAGGTTTGGTGACAGACAATGAACTCAAACCATGGTCTAGGTTATCATCGGTTTCTGACGATGGCGGCCTACACATCGACCAGGAATGACTTGGCTTACCCATGCCATATATTGTTTATGCTATCACTTTCTCACTAATTGGGTGACCACCTTCATTTCAGTCCATCCAATTCGTTCTTTATTTTTTTTCACGGCGACCTGCACTGCATTCCCTCTTGACCCGGCATTTGGCAGTTGTGGTCTTGGGATATTTATACATCTACTGTCGTTTATCATGGAGGATGATATCATTGATTACTCTGAGGACCCCTCTCCACTGGAACCCCACTGGACTATCTTCCCCTTGCATCTGTCAATTATCTCCTTGAATCTTTCGCTTAACATTCCCTCTACCCTAACGAGGTCTTCTAGGGTTTACTCTGTCCTGAAATATCTTGCTTTCACTTCTCTAGCTCTATATACTCACCATTCTGGTTCGTCCTCCTCTACCTTACCATTTTTTGGCTGCCTGGATGTGGTGGATTTCCCACCTAGAACCGACCTCCCTCCGTTATCCTCGACCTCTCTTCAGTTCATTTATGCCTACCTCGACCCATGTCATCCCCCGTATCCATCGCATCTACCATCATCCTCCTCACTTTCCCTCTCCAACATCCTGCCACCTCTGGAATCTCAAGTCTTGTCAGCCCAACCACTTGAACCTATGGTCCCATTCCCCCCTCCTCCCCCTCCTCCCTTCCATGATCCTCCCACATCCAGATGTTTTGATGATTCATCTTCCCCCCAAATTGGTTTGTCTAGGAATCCTGGCTCAGAGGCTGTAGTGAACCCATCACTATCCTAGTGGGTGAAACACCCCCCATTTAGCTAGGGTTCCCTTCAAAGCACTTCAAAGGGGTTAAAGTGGGAAATAAATAGACATCCCTCACTTTTGGGGATGATATATAGATGGGAGAAGTTATGGATACATCCGACCAAGTTCTGGTTGGTCATGTTCAAGGATGGGCATACTTGGTAGCATGTTTGAAGCAGTGGGCATTGGAGATTTGGGGTCAGATCATCACAAAATTGTCGTCAGTGGTAACTCTCTCTCTCGAGGATGGTTCGCATTGCACTTTCAAAGGCCTAATTTTATCCCATGTGTGTTATCAAAACACTAGCACATTGAATTAACCATGGTCCTCCTTAAGAATTGGAGCCCCCTCTTCAATCCTGAGCGTGAACACCTTGGGGTTGGACCCATTTGGGTCAGATTACCTGGACTCCCTCTATGTTTTTGGACAGAAGATATTTTCAAATGGATAGTGAATGCTCTTGGTAGGGATATGGACTTCGATAAATCCTACATGATGACAGGAAACATGTCCATGGCGCGCATTCTGGTCTTGCTTGATACCAGAGAAGATCTGGAGGAAAGCATGCAACTACATTGGTGGGACACTTGCAGGATACATATATTGGACTATGAGGGAGTCCCTTATCAATGCAGGAGATGTCAAAAAATTGGACACCTTTATAAGAATTGTCCCCTTCTTGCATCCAGCTTGGCTTCGGTCGCTTGGTCTAAACATGCTCCTACAAATCTGGACACTGTACGACGAGGGAAGGCACCTATAGATCAGATGGTTGATCAACCTTTGGACACTCAAGCTGCTCATGGCACAGACACTCGTAAGGAGCGGTTTCGTCCCCGATCTGCACATATCAACAGATCACGTGCGGCTGTGGCAACAACTACCTCTGATGCGGGTACTATCTCTAACCCTCCTCCTTTCCATATGATGTCGTCTATTTCTTATCCTAGTTTATCTGTTTGTAATGCTAGCTTTGTGTAGTGTCCCATTATTGTTTGCACTCTAATTACCACTACAACTATTTATTCCCCTTACCATCTTTGGGTTTGTGGACTCCCCCTCCCCTCCTGCGCCATCTAATGAATCTATTTCGGGACATGTTTATTTCCTTCGATCTATATCTTGTATACCTTCAGGGGATGGTAGCGACCTTGGCATTACGCCTCATCTTCCTTCTTCCAAGTCGGCCTAGGGTCGAAAATCTAACATTTGTAAAGGCATTCTTTAGGCTTGTCTAGAAGTGGCATCAGGGAGACAACTCCCCATTGATCAAGTCCTTAGAGCACTGACCTCGCCCCTGGTTCCACATGAAGTGTCTCTCTTGCAACTATAGGGGGTTGGCTAGCCCTGCAAAGAAATTAGCATTCTATCATTTAATGGAATTGGAATTGATAGATATTATATTCTTACAAGAGATCCTTGTGACTGGTATGAAAATTGTTGCCACCCTTGAGGCTATGCTACTTGGATGGCACTTCACTGCACTGGATGCTCATGGGTGATTTGGGGGTTTGTTGTTGGGGATTGACCTCAGATCCATTAGAATATTAAACTCTTGGGGGGTGGGGTGGGTTTCATCGAAGCAGATATTTACTCAATAGAGCTTGGTAAAGAGCTGTGGATTTTCAATGTCTGTGAACCTTGCAACAATAGGCTCAATTTTTGGTAGAAGATTTTAGACATGGAACAATTCCATGCTGAGAACATTATTATTGGCACGGATTTTAATTTTTCTTTGGGACATGCTCAGTCTTGGGGCATGAATGCTCAACTCGACTCTCTATTAGATGGGATATTACATCTTATGGAGAATCAAATGCTGATAGATATCCCCTCGCCCAACTTAAAGCCCACTTGGAGAAAACGAAGGACTGAGGATACAACATTAGCCAGAAGACTAGATTGGTTTTTGGTAAAGGAAGCACTTTTGGAACAATTACCCCTTTATTGACAATGGGTGGGATCTGAGGGGTTATCGGATCATCATCCCATACATCTAGAGATTGCTGACGGTGTTAGAAAACCTAATGCACCCTTCAAATTCAACTCAACCTGGCTAAATGATGAGAGCTATGTACAGTTGATTACTTAGACCTGGAAATCCATAGATGCTCAGTAGGGTTTAAGTGTCTCTGAGATTTTTGCAAATAAAATGGCAATCATAAAACATAAATCTATTAAATGGGAAAAGGATAAAAGGATCAAAGATGTGATGATATTGAGAGACACTGAACTAGAGATTGAACAATTGAATGGACCTGAGAATCATGGATTCACATGTGTTGACGCTAAAGAGCATTTGATTTGGCTTGAGATCAAGCGAAATCAGATCTTGAAAGACAGGGCGGAAACATGGTGACTTAGAAGTAGGCCCATCTGGTTAAAGGAGGGAGATGAGAATAAAAAGTTCTATCATCGTGTTGTAGATGGGCGCAGGGCCATCAACACCATCTGGCATCTCAAGGATGAGCATGGCACACAAGCAAAGACCTTTCACGAATTGGCCAACCTTGGTATGTCTCACTTTGGACATTTATTTAGAGCTCCCCCTGATGCAAACCTTGTTGATATTATCAGGGTAGCTGGACTATTCCCCAGATATGTCGATCAAGATGTCGGTGAAGATCTACTTAATCCTGTAACCATGGGGGAGGTAGAGGCTACTATTAAGTGGTTTAAGAAGGATAACAGTCTTGGACTGGATGGTTGGTCAATTGAATTTTCTATTTCATTCTTTGATATAATTAGACATGAGTTATTATAGGTCATCGAAGAATGTTAGACTACTGGGCGAATGTATGATGCCTTCAATTCAACATTTATTGCTCTCATTCCCAAGTCAGATGACCCACATAGTTTTGATGATTATAGACCCATATCCCTGTGTAATTGTATATACAAGATCATTGCTAAGATCATTGAAAATCAGCTCAAACCCATCATATTTGTGCATATATCCTTGGAGAAATTTGCATTCCTTGACCATCGACAAATTCATGAAGCAGTGGGTATTGCACAAGAAGCACTTCACTCTATCAAATCAAAGAACCTCAAAGGGATGGTACTTAAAATTCATTTGGCAAAAGCATTTGATCACACTTTTTCGATACATTCGAATTCTTCTTACGCATATTGGCTTTTCTCTACTATTCATTCAATGGATTATGTGCTGCATTAACAATGTATCTTATATCAATTTGATCAATGGATCTGCATCCTCTTTCTTTCATGTAGAACAAGGATTGAGACAAGGATGTCCACTCTCCCCCCTACTCTTCTTATTGATCATGGAAGGCATGCGCTGACTCATCACGACAGACCGATTCCAGGGTAGACAGAAGGACATCAAGATCACAAATAACTGTATTCTCACCCATCTCTTATTTGTTGATGAAATTCTTATTTTTTGAATGGATCTCTTGGGTATTCTACAACTTTTACTGCCGCATTCTGTTTATTCTGTCGTGCTACTGGGATGCACTACAACAACCAAAAACCTACTCTATCCACTTATGGGTAAGAGAAATAATATTAGAGTGATAATATTTAAAAAAAATTAGTCATAACAGAAATAATATTAGAGCAGTGTAATATTTAAAAAATTTAGTCATAATGATCCATATGCTTTGATATAAAATAAATTTTAAAAATGTCAAATTTTAAAATCTCTCGTGTAGTTATCTATTGTCAAGTAGAATACCACAATAATTTATGTCGGTAATGGTGTGTTCATTTCTTTCATTTTTTTAAAGGAACTTTTTCTAGACCTACAACCCATCAAGCATAAATAATTTTAACATATACCTACTTTTGAAGTAATATAAATCATCCTATGGCTATCCTCAAAATAATTATCACCCATAGCCTTAGTGATAATGTAAGGCTCTTGTCAGAGTGGTATGAGCTTCTTATAGGAGTTTTTCAATTGCCCTTTATGCAAGTCCAATGATAACTCGTCACCAACCTGAAACTTATGTCAAACCCAATGGATTGTGTATCTACTTGTACTCGGAGTTGGCAACTTTCTACAAAATATCATGAATTCATTGTTGAATTTGTCGGATACGTTCCTCAAAATTGGTTTCTTTACTTATCTCGTTCCAAGTATAGGAGGTATCTTCATGTGCTATACCATGAATATAGCTACATCAATTTGTGTTAATTGTTGGGACCCCAAGCACACCTGAAAAGGCTTGTGGCAATAGAAATATGAAGAGTTATGTTGAACTTATGTTGAAAATATGGAAGTCTTTCAACATGTGTATGTGGATGCTCAGAATTGTATACTCTAAAGACATCTATAATAATCCTATTGACTATTACTTTCTATTTATCAATCTAGGGATCGAAGGTAGTGGATTTGGTCAAGCTTGATGTCCATCATGGACCAAAGGTTAAACCAAAAAATACTAAGGAACCTATTATATCTATCAAGAAATATGGTATTTGGAAACCCAAAGTGAACCAAAATATGCTCGAAGAAGAACTTATGAGTGGGTTTTGTTTCGACAATATTCTTACAGCGTGCCAAAAATCCTATCCTAAGGAAGCAATCAACAACAACAAAAGCACATTTGTTACCATGCTCAGTTGAGGGAAAAAATGACATAAAATCCAGGGGCACTAACTCCCAAGGATTATCTAGAGTAGGAAAAGGCCTACAATTGGTGTGGATGGTCATTTCCTTTGGTAGAATATAATTCCTCCACTACTTACAGGCTTTGGCAATAGAATGTAGCTTATTTTCATAGGTTGGGTATCTTTGAAACCCATCATATTTTGTTTGGCTATGATAGACCATTGAATGTTTGTGTCGTGTGGGAACTACATCAACAACATGAATGATTGGCTCATAGGGTCCTTGTTGTGTAGTCATTCATCGAATAATGGTGTTGGAGATAATATTGTTTCCATAAAGGAGAGAACCAGAAATAGGCTCATGAACACCATCAATATCTACTGGAGGGGTTGCAATTAAAGCAATAATGAATACAAAAGTTGTGGTCAATAGGATAGGGATTATCAAGATGTTGAACCATCCAATGTAAAGATGGTTTTCAATGCTAGTGATCTATTCACATAAAAGACCCCATAAATTTGTGCTTTGGGATACCCCCAAGATTCCATAAGTAAGTCAAAGTGAGAGGATTCGTTGATAAGGTGACAATGCCAACAACCCTGATTTGACCCAAAGTGACACCTTGTGAGTCTTTGCACAATTAGTGTGCCAATTTGAGCATCAAAAGGAGGCACAATTGCACAAGTGGAAACATCTCACTTTTAGGGCACTTGGCTACAAATCTTTATGCTTTTTTTCCTTTGAGAGTACCTTTAACATTTCCTAAGGCAAAAATTACATATTTGGAGGAATTTTGGATGACTTGTCGCATTCCACTAGCTTCATGCATGAAGAGGTGCTCCCATCCTTTAAGAATGTTTTGGATAATTTCATGGCATAGTCAAGGGTCACATGTATAAAAGAATAACGCATAGTCAAGAATATGAAAATTGGCATTTGTATCACGTGGCGTAAAGGAGGACATAGGTGAAGAGTACTCCATTTAGAAACATCTAAAAGCTTGTTTATGTCCTCTTTTCAAAGAAAAGAATATACTTTGTGAAAAAAGGCCCAAATTTCCAATGGAGGAAGATTAGGGTAAGGGTTACTTTTTCTTTCACATGTTGAAAGACATTATGTATTTTAAGGCATGTTTTGTTGTTGAGTTCACATATTTGGAAGCACAATTGCACAAGTAGAAAGATCTCACATTTAGGGCACTTGGAGACAAATTTGTATGCATGTTTTCTATTAACGGTATCTTTTACATTCCCTAAGGCAAAAATCAAATATTTCACTAGATTCACACATGAAGAGGAGTTCCCATCATTTAAGAATGTTTTGGAGGGTTTTCATGGTATAGTCAAGGGTAACATTTAAAAAATAAGAACTCCCAAGTCAAGAAGATGTAAACTATGTTTCCAAGGGATTGTTAGACGTGGCAGGTGTTATGGCATGTCAAGATGTAAACTATGTTTCTTAGTTTTTTTATGGCCATGGTTATATGTGAGCCTTGACTTGGTAACTTGTAACTTGTTAATTGAGATAAGTTGAAATTGGACATGAGTAGCCTAAGATGAGTTATATTCAGTTCTTAGGTGAACAAGGCACAATCTAGTTGTAGTAACTATAACTTGGTCAAGTTATTGTAGTCGAGGCAAGACTTGGTTGGGTTCCCAAGTCCCCAAAAAAGTAAGGGTAGTTGTGAGGGCATGATAATTAAGGAGTGTTGAGGTGTGCCAAGGAATGAAAATGCATGCTAACACATGCCAAACAGTTTCAATGCATGTTGAGGAGTGTTAGGGAGTGCCAAAACATCATAAGGGAGAACTAGGTCAAAATGCATGGAAATGGACGAATAAGAGCATGTGCCAAGGAGTGTCAATTGATTCCAAGTGTCTCAAGGATAAAGTGTGTTAGGAGAAGGTTAGAATAATACTTGTAGAAGAAAATCCTATGGTTATAATAAGGGGTTGGACAAAGCAGTTTCAGACAAAGGGAGACT
>APFE030943617.1:0-26409 GCA_000404065.3 Pinus taeda | reverse complement strand
ATTCTAAGTGCCAAATCTTCCTTCATTTCTTCTCATCTAGTTTCCAATAATTGATCTCAAATAAATTTAATATTAAACAATGCTAGAGCATACCAAGTCATCTCAACACAACATGCCAAACATGCTAAGACTTGCCAAGTGCCAATGTGCGTCAGGGAGTGTGATGCATGATATGAAGTGGCAAAGCATATTGAAGAATGCTAAGGTGTGCTAGAGAGTGCCAATGCATGTTGAGGAGTGTCCATGACAACACAAGGGAGAACTAGGTCAAAATGCATGGAAGTGAATGAATATGAGGGTGTGTCAAGGAGTGTCAATGAGTGCTAGCTGTCATGCCAAGGAGGGAGTGACAAGGTATGCTAAGCATGGGTAAGGCATGCCAGGGAATATCAGGGAATGTCAAGAAGTGCTAGAGTGTGCTAGGTAGTTCGAGGGTGTGGTAACATGTGTGAAATAGTGCCAAGGCATTCCAGGTGCTAAGACAAGCTATGATGTGCAGGGTGCTAGAGTATGCCAATATGCGTCAAGGAGTTTAAAGGAAACAAAAGGAATAACAAAGCTAAAATGCAAGGAAATGAACACATGAGAGGGTTAATAAGTCGAGACTTTATCTTTTTCAAAATGGGCATGCTAGGCACACTAATAATATGTTCCAATGTGTGCCAAGTGATAATGTTTGTCAATGCAATACTATGCCAAGGTGTTCGAGGGCATGCTAGGGACTACAATGCATGCCGACACATGATAGGGGAGTGCTATGCTATGCTAAGGCATGCCAACATGTGCTTGGGCATCTTGCTCATGGCAAGACGTACTAGGTACAAAGATGTTCCAAGACATGCGAGGTGCCAAGAATGTTAGTGTATTGTTCCAAAGCATGTTAAGGTGAGTCATGAGCGTTGAGGAGTGCTAGGTCTCTCTCATTAATAGAATTGACAAAGCTTGATTATGTATTAAATAATATAGTTCCTACACACACTAGTGGAACTTTATTGAAAGGAAATTTGCTAGATAATAAGCCTAATAGAGATGAATCATGTGTTGATTCATAGGAAAACTATATTCTTATGAATTGAGGAAAATGATACACACTAATTACTTCTTAAAAAAATGATTGACTATTATAACCATTATGAACTTGGACACATAATGAAAAAGACTCCACAACAATGGTCTTAAATCGTTATCTTTTGACAAAAAATATAGTAATAGGTACATAGCATCATAAAAAACTCATTGGAATGACCAATGATGATGAACATTTTTTGACTATCACCAAAAGTAACCAAAAAGAGCATCGGTGAGGGTCAATAAAGGATCGTCACTAGAAGTGTCACGAAAGAGAGAATTAGTGATGGGCCTTTAATGACCCTCATCAAAAGTGTCACGAAAGAGAGAATTAGTGATGGGCCTTTAACGACCCTCACCAAAAGTGTCATTAAAAATGGCTTTAGTGACAAACCTTAAAGGACCATCACTATATACACTTAGGACAACGATATTTTAAAGACTATCACCATATGAGAGATTGGTGACGGACTTTAAAGGTTCGTCAAAGGCATGAAGCATCATCAAAAACTCATTGGAATGATCAATGATGACGAACATTTATTGACCATCACCAAAAGTAACCAAAAATATCATTGGTGACGGTCAATAAAAGATCGTCACTAGAAGTGTCACCAAAGAGAGATTAGTGATGGGCATTTAATGACCCTCACCAAAAGTGTTACCAAAGAGAGAATTAGTGACGGGACTTTAACGACCCTCATGAAAAGTGTCATTGAAAATGGCTTTGGTGACAAACCATAAAGGAACATCACTATATACACTTAAAACAACGCTTTTTTAAAGATCGTCACCATATGCGACATTGGTGACAGACCTTAAAGGTCTGTCATAGGCATGACCCTCACTAATGACCTTTTTTCTTATAGTGAGAATCTTATATCAACTTATACAAGGGTTGTCATAAACCCTAAACATTATCATCAAAAGCTAAAAATCTAGGCTTTTACCAAAGTAGTAAAACATAATACTACAAGGGTTTATTTTAATCTAGAACACATCCCAATATAGTAATATTTAATATTCTATAGAAAAAACCTTAGAGATGAAAGAACTATTAATATAAAGCAATTTTAAAGACAAAAATGATCATATCTTCTTTCATGATGAGGATCTGCTACAAATATTATGACCTTAAACATACCTTGATCTTCTATCTTTATAAACCTTGAAGGGATTTCTTTGCAATAAAGTTTCTTTCATAACTCATGTATTCCTCTTGTAGACTCCCTCTGAATTTGGCCACAATCCTTTCTTTAGAATATTCCTATAAATTGTCTTTCAAGGAAAACATAAGGAAAGGATTAAGCAACAAAAATTAAGCTAAATATGTAGAGGAAATCAACAAATTAATGAAAGGAATAAATAATACTTATCTATTGAGAAAAGTAGAAGCTCCCTCTTGATTTTGCATTGATCCAAACATTTTTAGGGATTTATTCAACTTATCAAAACAACTCAAGAACTTTCTATCAAAACATATTAGATCTACAAACCTTAGGAATCAAAATAAAGATTAATCCTAGAGTTTATTATAAGATAAAATTAAAAGCAATGACCTATACTTTAGATAAAATATCTACAAGGGATAACCTCCCTAAAGACTTAATAGAATAAGTCTTTGACGTCAAAATCTTTAGTTTTGATGTTCTTTGGAGGATTATCATCAGTGGAAACTATAGTTAAGTCTCTTTCTCTCTTCATATTCTTAGTGTTATTGGGGCATTGGTTCTTATAATGTCCCATCTCGTGACAATGATAATATTCTATTTTATAAAGGTCAATCTTCCCATGATTTTTCTTTGACCCTTTAAATTTATTATTTCCTCTTTTCTCCCATAAATGGGAAGAATAGGTATTTGAGGTGGTATATTATTAATCTTCTTGCTTACCTCTTATCAAGGTAATATGAGCTTATTCTTGAGTATAGGAAAACCACATTTCCTCAAAAGAGGGAGAATTTTTCCAACTACTTATTCGTGTTTCAAAGGCATTCCAAGACTTTGTAGTCTTAGTAGGGTAGAAATCACAAGTTATTTATCAGGAATTATTTCATCAACTTCTTGTAATTCATCTCTTATGTGGGGAATCCTTATAAACTAAGATGATAATGTATCATCTTTGGTCATTTTGACAGGTTGAAGTTCAGTTTTTAGACTTGCCACTTGTCTAATATTCTTGATTGTAAATAATTTGGAGAGAGCATCGTACATTTCTTTGAAGTATCTAGCAAGGATATGTCGGGAATCGAGTTGTAATTAACTCCATCGATAATTAGGCTTATGGCTATAATGTAATTTTTATTGTACTTCTCTTTTCCAGCATCATCAATTGGTTCTTTAACTTTTCCTTGTACTAGGTCCAATACTTTATTTCTTGCAAGGATGAGGCCCATCCTTGCCTTCCATGCTCTAAATTTAGAGGCTCCTTCAAGTTTGTTTTCATATTTCATTGATGAGGCCATATGTATACTTGTAAATGTTACTCTTATGAAGGAGTCTAGATACCCCTATAGATTTTTTCTCCATGTTATTTTATTACCTTTCAAGACTTCAATAATATCTCTCAATACTTCCTTAGCAAATGGAGTCCTTCAATGGATATTCAAAAGGTTCAATAGAGAAGACTTCACTTCTCCTTATGATATACCTTGGAAACTTCTCTTGAATTCTTCCTTAAAATGATAAGATCTATTGATCTTCAAGCTTCCTTTTTCATTCTTCTTCACCTTATCTCTAAAACCATATTAGAAAATCAGAAAGGCATAAAGATTTTCTTATCTTGAGAATTGTTTGTGATTTATTTGTATTTTTATTATCTCTTTTTTTTTTGTAAACTACCACATTTCTATTATCTATATCAAATTTGAAAATACAAACTTAGAAACCTCAATCCGCCCAGATGGGAAACCGGATCTGTTGGTTCCTCTTCATCAAACATTCACTATTGTTTTTCATTCTACATAGTGTCATTAAAAACTTGCAGGCCATTAAACCTTTTTACTCCAAATGTTTCCAAAAACTATTCTTTCAAAGATCTTCTAAAAGACCTATATTTACTACTATTGTTTTGACATGCAAACTAATTTCCAAGAAACAGAGCTAAATTCAAAAAAGATGGATAACAAGCCTCTTAATTCCTCGCGCTTCCCCTTTTGATTTCATTGTTGTCTTTGGTCTTCACTAGCTCCTTCATCATCTCCTGAATCTCCTTGATTTGTTCGTTCTATTGACGCAGCATACCTTCAACGTTCGCCACCTCCTTCTTCACAGCCGATGCTTCCTGAGCCATTTCCACCATCTCTGCCGCTACTTGCTCCATGGCCTTGGCCAAGAGATGCTTCTGCACCCGGTACGTGTGAAGATCTCGGCGGTAAAGGGTTAATCTGCCTCTGGTGTTTTCTGGGTCAGGCTGTTGGGATGTCCATTCTTCCATCTCCAGGTTAGACAGTTCCTCCAAGACTCTGTCTTCCATAGCATCAATGATTTTCCATATGTCCTCATTTGTCTCGAGATTGTACGTCTGTTCTGCTTCATGCACTACCCTGCAGATAGATTTCTTCCCCCTTTTTCGCTTTCCCTGAGGCTGATTCCGGTCCTCGCTGATGTTAGCTTGCTAGGGTCTACCTCTGCCTCTTTGGTCGCGAGATTTCCTTCTTCCATCCTTTCTACCTCGCTTAGTACCTTTGCTGCTCTGACCTGTTTCAAAAGTCTTGCTCCGATAACCCTCGTCCTGGTTATTCTCCATTTCATCTGAGCTTTCAATTTCAATTTTTACTCTGCTCCGTTCAAATTGCCTATCTTCGGAAGCGTCCCGCTGTGCCTGAACTCCTTTATCCCTACTCGCTGCCATTTTGGTTCGTTTGAGGCGTTGATTCTGGTTCCTCTGCTAGGTCTCACCTTTCCTCGCCACCTTCTCCAACTTCTTGCTATCTTCCATCCTTCTCTTGCTCTGTCTTATAGAATTCTTGCCACCTTTTCGTTTATGATGGGTTTGGCCTCCACTTCCTTTCTTCCTTGCCACTTGAATGATGCCCTCTTCGGTGGTTTCTGAGTTTTGTTTTGGACTGCGTACCTGCTGCTCTGAATTATCATTAAATACTGATGACAGGGTGGTGAGGCCGTCGTCCTTCTATCCTATCTTCGGTGCCGAATAAACCTGCCTTATCTTCCCACTCCAATTCTTCACGGTTTTTTGATTACCATTATGTTGTTTCATGGTTATCATTATCTATGAGTTGTTTTAAACTGTCCCATCTTGTCATCACTGCTTGATTTGTCCAACTGTCATCCACTTTCACCAATAATTCCTTACTTCCCCAATTGCCCAAGCAATCCGCAGGCTTATTTCCTTCTCTCCTGACATGCGATATGATTTTGTATTCAATACCTTTCAATGTTTCTTCAATTTCTTGGACTATACTCGCTGTTCTCCAACTTTTGACAACTTGCTCCCATTGTTTCCCTTGTATTAATTTTCTAATGGTGGTTATGACCAGGGCTGAATCGCCTTCGATCTCTATCTTTCTATATCCATTTCTTGTAGTAATTTTGAGGCCCTGGTAAGCTGCCATAAATTCCGCTTCGTTATTACTCATTGTTCCTCCATGTTCTACATAGATCCATTCTACCTCTCCTTGTCTGTTTCTAAGATTCCTCCAAATCCTGCTGGACCTGGATTCCCCTTAGCCGCTCTGTCAAAGTTAAGCTTGATAAACCCTTCCTGAGGCTTACGAAAGACAGCAAGAATTTGGCTAGCGATAGGTTGGTGTTGCTTTGCTTTTTGTTGAAAGACCATCCCTTGTTCCAGGTTCAGCCTTTTTAGGATTTCTGCTTCTTCCTCAGAGGTCTTCCAATCTTCCTCTGTCCAAATTTCTGCGAGGATTGATTCTCTGATTTGTCTTAGGGTCCTTTGCCAGACTTCTTCCGGGTTTGATATTTTCCCCTGGAAGATTCGTCCATTTCTCTCTTTCCAAATATTCCACACATTGAAACCTACCACCATGTTCCAGGCTCTTCTTACCACCGAGCTTTTAAACTTTCCTTCTCCCTAGTTACATAGGGTTTGTATTATATCCTGTGGATTTCATTTAGTTGTCGAAAATAAATCTTTAGTCTTATCCCATTGGAACTGGGCCATTCTGCATCCATTGAGAAGGTGTTCCTCGTCTTCTACATCTTGGTAACAGAGGCAACATCTTGATGGGCATGAGAATCCTCTTTTTTGGATTCGGTCCCAAGATAGAATGCGTTTTCTCCCTACCAGCCATACGAACATCTTTATCTTTGGCCACCATTTATTTTTCCACAACTTCCTCCATTTCTGCTCATCTTCCCCCTGCTCTTGCTGGATTTTTACATTATATGCTTCCCTAATAATGAAAGTTCCTTTGGTTTCTTTACCCCATCGTAGAATATCATTGCCTCCTCTATTTTTTATTTTCCTGGAATCTAATTCCTTACTGAACATTGTTTTTTGTTCCTCTGTTGCATTCCTATTCCAGTCTTCCATTGGTTTCCATTCCCTCCATTCTTCATTTCCTCTTCCTTCTATCCAATAATATTTGACCCTAATGAGTTCTCTGTCCATGCCTGTTCTGTAGATGTCTTGCATTCCTTGTAGATTCAGCATTTTCTCCCTTTGTTGCCATGCTTCCTCCCAAAATCTCGCATTCTGACACCCTCTGATTTCTCAAAATATATGTCCATCAACTAATTCTTTGCTTTGATTAGTCAGGTTCCATATATCTGATCCTCGAGGTGTTTCTTGTTTCCTTAATATTTCTTCAGGAGTTGGTGGCATATTATATTTTGCTGTCCATATCTCTTTCCACATGTCCTTCCCTCCTTGCATCCATCTCCATCTTAATTTGGTTGCTAGAACTTGATTTAGGATCGATGGGTCCTTTAGACCTAGTCCACCTTTTTCTTTTGGTTTGGTTAGGCTATCCCATGAGCAGAGTGCCCATTTCTTTTGTTGCTTAGGTCCTCCCCATAGGAATTTCCTGTATATCTCTATCAGCTTGTTAAATATCCCTTTTGGTGCTGCCATAACTAGTAGAGGATATATCGGGATCGCCTGAATGGTTGATTTGAGCAAAACTACCCTTGCAGCAAGATTCAGAGTACGGAAAGACCAATTTTCCAGTCTTTTCATGATCTTTTCCAAGATAGACTTCCAGTTTCCTATTTTAAGGGATGATTAGTCTAGCATAGTTCCTAAATACTTTATTGGGAGTTCCCCTTTTCTGTAGCCCAAGGTCCTAGTTAAATGATTTTTGATGGGTTCCACTATATTAAAAAAGAATGTTCTTGATTTTTCATTATTTACCTCCATACCTGAACCTTTCATAAACACCTCTAGTATTCTCTTTATCCTTCTTACCTCATTCAAGGATACTTTGCAGTATATCATTATGTCATCCACAAACTGTTGGTGGGTGACAGTAGTATGATTGCCCCATAATCTCAGACCCTGGATTTTCCTTTCTCTTAATTCCTTTTTGAAATATATACCTAATCCTTCTGCTGCAATTATGAAGAGGAAGGGGGATAGGGGATCCCCTTGTTGAAGTCCTCTTGAAGCATTAAAAGTAGTAGATGGGGCTCCACTTAGCAGGATGGAGAAATTCGGTGTGGAAATCATGCTTAAGACCCACTTCACCCATCTGTCGCAGAATCCAAAGGCTTGAAGAATGGCTTCAAGATATCTCTAGTTTAACCTGTCATAAGCTTTTGACAGATATAATTTATCAGCATGCCTTTTTCCTTATTTATTTTCAAAGTGTGGATTACTTCCTGGACCACTACTAATCCATCCAGAATCTGTCTTCCTTTTACAAACCCAGTTTGTTCTGGGGATATAATGTTCGGGAGAATAGATTTCAGCCTCTGGGCCACCACTGATGCCACTATCTTATAGATAACGTTACATAAGGCTATAGGATGAAAGTCTTCAGCTTGATCCGCTTGGGAAGTTTTAGGAATAAGAGTCAATAAGGTTGAGTTTATACCTGGCCATATTCTTTGATTGATTCTAGCTTCCTCCACCACATCTAGAACCTCTTGAGCAAGGAAGTGCCATCCTGCTTGGTAGAATTCTACTGTGTACCCATCTGGCCTGGGAGCTTTGTTCCTTTTCATATTCCTGACTATTTCCTCCATTTCTTCCATTGTAACTTTCCTCATCAGAGCCAAATTCTGATCTCTAGTTACCAGTTTAGGAATCTCCCTGCTTATCTTCGTTATAGCTTTTGTTCTATTGTCCTAAGTTTCATTTAATAAGTTTTTGAAATGATTAACCAAAACTTTTACAATTTCTTCATGCTGGAGGACTCGCTGGCCTTCTTGGTTTTTTATGGAGAAAATTCTGTTTCTTTGTCTATGCTGTATCATTTCTTTATGGAAGAACTTAGTATTCCTTTCCCCTTCTCTAAGCCACTGAACCCTTGACTTCTGTCTCCATAAGATCTCTTCTTGTTTCCTTCTTTCTTCTAGCTGGTTTATTATGATTCCTTCTTCCTTTATTCTATCTTCCTGTATACCTTCTAGAATATCCATCTACTGCAGCTCTTCCATTCTTTTCTCTAGGAACTTTTTCTCTTCCAACATATTTCCAAATTCTTCTTTATTCCACTTCTTTATTTTGTCTTTCAGCTCCTTTAATTTGAGTTGGAAGGTGTGCATTTTATTTTTTCCTTTTTGTTCACTCTTCCTCCACCATTCTTCATGTTTCTCTATTAGCCCCTCATTTCTTAGCCAAAATGATTCAAATCTAAAAGGTTTGTTGTTTGGTCTTTGCTTGAGATCTATTTCCATTTTAATCGGCCAATGATCCGATCCTGCAACCAGAAGAATTGTGGCTTCTATGAAAACATCTTTCATCATTATTTGTTCGGAAATTAGGAATCTATTAAGCCATGAAGCAATTTGGTTAACTCCCCCTCTTCGGTTGTTCTAGGTATGGTTTCCATTTATAGTATGAATATCGATCAGTATCTGCTCCCTTATCATGTCTCCAAACTGTTCCATTGCTTTATCCATTCTCCTTAGCCCTCCTCTTTTTTCCGCTGAGCTTTTAATTAGATTGAAATCCCCTCCTATGATCCACTGCCTTCCAGGGATTAGACTCCTCAATGCTTTTAGATTTTGCAGAAAGTTTTCCTTTTCTCCTTGGGCATGGGGTCCGTAAACCCCTATTATAATAACCTCCTCCGTTGTTCCTATTATCTTTGCAGTCCCTGTTAGAATTCTTGGAAAACTTATCCAGTTGCTTAATTGTATTTCTTCAGGGTTCCAAATTATTACCAGAGCCCCCGCACTCCCAATTGCATCCTGTCCCATCATCTCATATCTATTCTTGTTTCTATTCAAAATGTCTCTCGTTTTCTCAGTACTTATTTTTGTTTCTTGTACTATCATTATGCTGGGTTTTTCTTTTTTCAGTCTGTCATTTAAATACCTCTGTTTGCCTCTACTGTTGAGGCCTCTCATGTTCCAGCTTGTGATGATCATCGCAAAAGTTTCGGAGGGGTTTGAAATACCTCTGAGAGAGGTATAACTCTTCCTGAGTTTACTAACATCTCTTCGACTTCTTGAATTGTTTCACTCATTGTTCTTCTACCTCTTTTTTTGCCTCGCTTGCCAATACTGCTCATTCCTGTATTTTGTGTTTCCTGCATCTCCATTTTCCAATCTCTTCGATCTTCCGCTATTCCTTTTTTCTCTTTATATCTTTGAAAGGCTTATTTATACATCTGTTTCTGATCCTCTGGAATAAATATTTCATCGAGCCTCTTCCATTCCTGCAAGAGCTTCGTCATTACTTGTTCTTCTTCCTCTCCTTTTGTTTTCTGTGGGTCTATTTCCATTCCTCGTTGATCCTCTTGGTTTTCTATTGGACTCTCTGTCCTCTCTTGACCTTTTTCTGTTTGATCTGTCTCTTTATCTGTGTTTTCCTTTATGACTTCCATTCCTTCTATTTCCTCATCTTCGTTCTCCTCTGTTTCTACTTCTTCATCCTGCAGTATTTGGAACTTGTTTTGGGATTCAATATTATGGATTCATTTTTGTTTGTCCGTCTGTGTCTTGCTATTCCCTCTTTTTTTCTTCCTCTGCACTGCTCTGAAGTCCTCATCCTCCTTTCCTGATTTCTTTGTCGCATTTCTCCTCTCATTTTCTGCTTCTTTTTCCTTTTCTGCTAACGTGATAGGGCATTCTCGGTATAGATTACCATACTCATGGCATCTTCTGCAATGGAAGGGAATGTGTTCGTAATCAATTGGTTGATGCCAGATCTCATTGTGATATTCCAACTCTATTGTGTCTGGAAGTGGCTCTGTTATGTTCATGTACGCGTATTCTTGCGTATGTTGTATATCTTCCCCTCTTTGTTGATTCTGCCACTTTCACAAACGATCCTATTGCGTTACCTATACCTTCAAGGATCTTGGGGTCCTAGAATTCTGTTGGTAGGCCAAAGAGTCTGATCCATACTGGGGCTTCTAACATTCTTTCCTTATCTGGGTTGTAACAATCTACCCACTGTCTCATAAATAATCCAGCATTGTTTATGAAGTAGGGGCCTTCCTCAAATATCCTTCCCCTGTCTTCTAGGTTGAAAAATATAATTGTAAAAAATCCCTTCGCCCCTAGCTTTATTTCTACATGCCCTTTTGGTTTCCACCTTTCTTGGATCCATTTGAGAAGGTCTTTCTCTGCTGGCCAATATCCTACAAACTTACAGATCAAAGCATAATCCTTCATGTAGCTTCTATATTTCTCTAATCTATTATGTGGTATTACAAACTTGGGTTTGTTTGTCGCCCTCGGCAGACATTTACTTGTTGCTCCCGTTCTCCTTTGCGTTCCTGCTGCTGAGGTCTTGCCTTCATTTGTTCTGTCTCCTTCCTTCTGTCGTTCCTTCCTCACTTCCCCTGGTATCACTGCTTTGAAGGAGGGGATCTCTCCCCTCCCTTGCTCCGTTTCCATTTCGTTCCCTTAGATCCTGCACTTCTGTTTATCCCCCAGTCTTTAGGTTTTCGTTCTTTTCTTGCTCTATTTCCTATGCTTCTGATTCTCGCACTCGAGATCTGTCTGGTTGCGCTGCTTCTGAAATCAACAACCCTTCTTCCCTTCCTTTGACAGGACCCTCGCCTGTGAAACCATAGGATTCATCCTTCGCTCCCATCGTTCCTTTTTCTCATTTCAAAACCCCATTCTTATTATCTTAATTTATGTCTTCTTCACATTATTATCATCAAGAAACTATCAAAACATAAATGCATGAAAATCAAAACAACAAGGACACATGATGTAGTCTCTTAGTAAAGGAAAAACCCCTGTCCTAGGGGCAAACCCAAAAATTCTCCTCTTCTCCAAGAGCTAAATTAAAACATATAACAAAGACCCTTTGACCAACAAAAATACTTCCTCCAATCCACTAAGTCAAGCTCCCAAAAAATTCCTTCCAAAATGACAAAAATATGCTTCTAGTCAACAAAAGTCAACCCTCTTCAATCCTACATCAATCATAGATTTCGACATCCTACATCAAATTTTCAACCTCTACTGTAGAATGCCAAATTTCATCCCTTTTGTAACTTCAAAATCTTCGCATGTGTGGACTAGAAACAAGAGAAAATGATATTATTTCCTTCACTAGGGTTTCTCCTTCCTTCGCCAGGGTTCATCTTCTTCTTCAAGCCTTTAACTTCTCCTTTTCTTGCCTTCGTATTTCCTTGGATTTCAGATTGAACTTATTTCTTGAATATATCTCACTAGGTCAAATGCACTATGATATATAGTGGTTGAAGTTCCCTAATGAGGCCAACTTGATAGTTCTTGAGGTCGACTTTGTGGAGGAGGTTTACACGAAAATAGTTTTTCTTCTTTGATATAAAATTCCCAATAAGGGTCTAGGATATGATGAAAATGAAAATGACTCATGAATCAACCCTAGAAGCACACAATGGGTGCTTTGACCTATAAACATAATAGAATGAACATAAAACCCATGTTTTATAAAAAAAAAAATCTTTGATCTTTACAATAATTTTTCTTTTTCCTTTTTATAAATACAAATGAATTACATCATGTCATGAGCTAGACAACAATTATGAAGACCTATACTAGTTACATTTTCAACACCTTCACATACATAATTGCGAGTTTGAATGGCACAAGATTGGATACAGATATGAGAGAGTTTGGCCTCACATGTTTCTAAATACTCTGGATGAATTTCCTAATAAGTGGTATAAAACAAAAGAAGCTCGAGGGCAATCTTTACATTGGAAAGAGTCGAGAGAAAATTTCATCAAGGATTTTTAATTTAAACCAGAGAAACAAGAATTGAAAGACATAGTTCAAAAAACAAAGGAATTTATAAAAGAAAAACCAACCGACATTAAAAAATCAACAATCGATATTTTGTCGACCAGTAATTTTGTGTCATGTATAACACAACAAAAAATGGCCAATTGGATAGAAATGGAAGAAGTACCTACCCCCGACCAAATATTTTTTTGGAAGAAAGATCATCCAAAAAAGCACAAAAGAATAAAATAAGTGTACAAAATTGAAAACCAAGAAATTGAGAAACCAAAAAAACTAGATTTTCCCCCTGCATAACAAGACATAAAAGTAGGGGACCAATGACTCGATGAGTCAAAGGAACTTGATCGGATGGAATGGAAGTGAATATATGAGAAGTTGATATATCAAATGATGATCTACCAAAAATCCCCTAATTGGGTGACTATTAGTTGGACAAATAGATAGCGGAATTTGTTGATTTACTTAAATAATATCAAGATGTATTTTCCCGTGACTATAAATATTTAAAGGGACTTGTAAAAGAAACAGGGGAGATGAAAATAAACGTCATTCTGTGAGCTAAGCCGATCAAAAAAAGAGTCCTTAAAATCTTGTTCATAAGTATAAACCCATCATACAAAAGGAAATAGAGGGGATGCTTTCCATCGTCATCATCTACTAAATAAAGACATCTAAATGGGAAAGTCCCATGGTCATGCAACCCAAAAAGGACAACCAGACTAAACTACACATATGTGTTGATTACTGTGAGTTGAGTAAATTAACAATGAGTAATCCATTTCCTACTCTGTTTGTTGATGAAATCATACATGAAGTCAACAGCTACGAACGATATTCCTTTACAAATGGTTTCTTAGGGTACAATCAAGTACCTATTGTAGAAGAATATAGGGAGAAGATCAAATTTGTCACTAACTTTGGTTCTTTTTCTTATCAAGTAATGCCTTTTGGACTAAAAAATGCACCAACAATATTTTCACGAATTCTCATCAAAGTTTTCGAAGAATATATTTATAAAACAACGAAAATTTTCTTTGATGACTAAATGGTTTATACATTGCTTAAAGATCACATCCAATGGCTCAGATTAATGTTGGAAAGATGTAGACATATTTTCTTATCATTGAACATCAAAAAATGAATCTTTGCAACACCCATTGGAATATTTCTAGGCCATGTGGCTTCAAAGGATGGAATCAAAGTTGATATGATGAAGATTAAATTGATTTTAGTCTTGAAACCTTCTTTGAATTAAAAGAAAAGTAAAATATCTTTGGGCCATACTAGTTATTATAGATGATTCATCATGCATTACTCTAATATTACATTTCCCATAAATGAAATTTTAAAGAAATATGTTCCATTTATTTGGTCAAAGGAATGTTATGCATCATTCTAGTTGCTAAAAAAAATTAGTTGAAGCACCTATTGGGAACAGGTCCCCTGGTGTTAATTTTGGGGTTAAAATCCCAAGTTTTGGGGCAGAAGGCTCGATTTTTTAATAAAGAAATGTAAAGTCTCCGCATTTTGTGGTAATGGAGTGCGAAGATATCAAGATTCAAAAAGGGTTTTCGCCCTTAGTTTAGATATGTTGTGTCGGCTTGATGAGATCTGCCCTTCATTCGTGGACCATGGGATTGTATAATGAAATAATAATCAAAACTGATGATAACATTGTTGTTTCAGAAGCCACTGCAAGTGATGATGCCAACGATTTCCTCCTGGGGTAACCTATTCAAGATGGGTCTTGATCAAATCCCAAGAGGATGTGTGAGGGAAGATGAAGTTTATGAAATCCTCTCATCTTATCATGATGGACCCTATAGGGGTCATTTTGCTGCTAAGAGGAAATTCTACAAGAGACTACAGTCTGGATACTATTGGTCAACCCTACATAAAGATTCCTAGAGATACATTTCACAATGTGATGAGTTCCAAAGGATGGAGAAACCCACTTGGAATGATGAAATTGCTTTACATCCTCAAGTGAATTTTGAGCCATTTTATAAGTGGGGCATGGAATTCATTGTTCATATTGATCCTCCATCCAGACATAAGTGATACATTATTATGTGCACTAACTACCTGAATAAATATTGAGATGAGGTGAAAGTAGTGAAGGTAGCAACAATGCATAAAGTAGTAAAGTTTCTATGAGAAAACATCTTCTACAAGTTTGGTGTTCCAATAGAATTGGTGGAAACCCAAGGCTCCTATTTCACCTCCAATTTGATCGAGGGAATCATGAAGCAACAAAACATATCGCATCAAAAGTATACTTCATATCACCCTCAAGCAAATAGAAAAGTGGAGGTTACCAACAAAGCATTAGAAATCGCCCTAGCTAAAGTGTTCAACAACAACAAAAGGGATTGGGTAGAGAGACATGTTGAGGCCGTCTGGGCCTAAAACACCACATGGAAGACCACTACTTGGTTCACCCCCTATGAGCTAGTATATGGAAAGAGGGCCTTATTATCTATTTAGTTTTAGTACAACATATTGAGTATGGAGACCTGCTCAACATGGATCTCACCAAAGCACATGATGAAAGGTCACAACAATTAAAAGCACTTTGATGAATACAAGATTTCATCCTTATTTCATACCAAATTGGTCTAGTTGCAAAGAAATTTTTTGCATGACAATTATATCAAAACTAGAGCATTCTAGGAGGGTGCTTGGGCCCTCTTATATGACTCAAGGTTTAAGTATTTCAAATGGAAGCTCATGACCAAATGGTTGGGGTCATATCTGGTTGCAAATTGTTGGGATAATGGTTTTGTCCAGATAAAAATTGTAAATGAATAATGCATTCCAATTTTGGTGAATGGTTGTCAATTGAAATTCTATAAGAAGCCCCTCTTGAGGGATGCATTTACTAATTCAATAAGTAATGAGTTGAATTTTATTGAGAACATCAGAGCTCTGATTACATTCAACCTTTGAACAACAAGAGGAAAATGGAAAAAAAACCTCAAGCAAAAACCTCCTTTAAGGAACTTTAGGTAAACTCATTAGCTAAAAACCTTTATGAGATAGCTTGAGATTCTGAGAAAAATAATAATAATAAAGAACCCCAAGTGAAAACCTTCTCCAAGGAATGGGGGCAAACCTACTAGATGAAAATATCCATGAGGCAAACAATGAGCCTTGAAAATGAGAAAAAACAAAAAACAAAAAAAATCAAGAACATTATGCGAATTATTAAAAATGTTTTATCTTACCTTGATATATGTGTCGATATCACAAAAAAAATCAATAAGATAGAATGGAAAAGCCAGCCTACCCATTTGGCCCAAGGTATGAAGTCATGCATTTTCATAGGGCCCAGACAATGCCCTTATACCATTTTCCCTCATCATACATCATCCATGACATATTATCCACATATCTAAACCATTTCCATGAATTTTGGTCCACTTCCCTAAACTACTATAGGTAAATCCTTGTAAAGCTACATGATAGCCCAGGTTTGATAAAAACCTATAGATCAAGAAGTCTCTTTGTATAAAAGCTAAGGAAAAGCATCATATTCATCCTAACACTTATACATTCCATCAACATGCATTACCTCTTATTTTTTCCTCCATTGTTCACCATTTCCAAGGTTGCAGCAACTCAAAACCATTGTATTTTCCATCACAACCACCATAAAAATAATCTCCATCACCATCATCAACTCCTCCTTCAATTATTAGTGTCCCTTGATGTTTTAGAATAAAATTTTTATTAGCATGAGTGATTTCAATGATTTCTACAGGAGACTACATAATCTTGTAATAGTGTACAGAAACCCTACAGGCCCTAGTCTCCAACACTCCTAAGAGAGGTCATAGCTTGCCATAAATTCCTACATCTCTAAAGCAAAATTAGTAGTATATATACACCTTCTAGTTCAAAAAATGACGTTAAGAAACTATAGGATCTCGTATAGAGTGGTATAGGATCACCTATTTAGTAACATCATCATCTAAGCACCTACAAAACCATCAAAGCAACCTGCAACATCATCAAAAGGTAAAATATTAGGTATGAGGATATCATAACCTTACCATGTGAACTCATTTAAAGCATTAGAATATGTTATGAGTGCAAAAACTAAAAGGTTTTATAGTCAAATGAGACTAGCAGAGGTCTCGATCAAATTTGGAAGTTTGGTAGAAAACTTCACTTTTTTTAGAGTTCTCCACATGCTTGAGGGTGAGTAAGACAAAAATATGGGATAGTTTAAAACCTAAGCCATTCTCACTTACTAATGCAAGGATATTGGAGTACGAGTACGTTAAGACCAACAAGAGGTATGTGGGGGCTAGCTCAACTACTATGTTTTGAGTTTTCTCACATCACCCATCAACATTATGTAACAACTCCGAAATATCAACACATAATTAATTAGATTAATCTAGCAATTTATAGTCAACATGAAATTATCAACTAATTAACATCAAAATTCAAAACTATAAGTAGAGATACTTACCTGTGTTTTCCGGGTTGAATGCTAGTTGAAGTCTTCTAACTGCAACAAGGTTTTGGGGATGACTCTCCACCCAACTTTAGTCTCAGTTGCACAAAAACTTGCTACAACTGGCCACCCCTGAGCCCTCAATCAATGTACTACTGCCAGGGAATCCTTTGTCTTAGAACAATATTCTCCCAAGAGAATGGATGGTGGAATCATGGAATGATGGAATACCTCTCATCTTCCTCACCATCTATTAAATAGAGCAAGCATTAGAAGGGGAACTACATGCACACACTCCATGTGTCAACATGCAACTTACTGTTTTCTTGTTTTATTCTTTTGTTTTTACTTTTTGATAGTTTTACTAATTTTTACTATTTTTCTTGTTTTATTTGTTTTACTTTTTATAGTTTTACTGATTTTCTTATTTTTTTTGTTTATTTCTATTATATTTATAAAGCATGTAATTTATTTATTATTTATTTATTGTTTTTTATTTAACATTTAATATTTTATATATTAATATATTTATTATGATTTAATATTTATTATTTATTATTAAGGGACACTACATTTATTTTGTTAGTTATTACGTCATGTAACAGTCTCGGCACCCTCTGCTGAACTAGTATAAACATCAGGCATCAAAAGTTTCACAACACCCGGGAAATCCCAAGGAATCTCTGTCCTTTTTCCCACTTTCAGAATCAAGCATAAGACTCCTCGGTCTGTATCCTAGTCCAAGGCTGGCCCCAAGGCTTGAGCTTGACTCAGACCTCATCTTCCCTAAGGCAGGCATCCTGTACAGTGCTTAATGTCACAGGCATCTTGCAAGGTTGGCCCACACCCTCCATAACTCACTAAGGCGAACAACCCTAGGCATCGAAGTCCTTACAACTCCACCATACTTCGACATCCCAATACAATACTAGGAACCTAGCCTAGAACATCAGGCACTTGGCCTCCTCAAGATGGTCCCATAGCCCTTCAAGAGCTATCCATCAAGAGCTACACAAGACAAAGGAACCACTGACATATGTAGTGTTCATTGAGTTTATCCCCAGCCCATATGGTGTTACTTATTCTCCCTCATGCATATGGGCTCGCATGAGATCATCAAATAAATCGGCCCTCTCAGCCCATTTGTGGAGTCCTGTGAATCATCACACCTCAACACACAACCAATGCATTAGCTATACCATCATAGTATTATAGAAAATAATCCACGTGCCAAGTCTTGCATGTCATCATGTAACATTCATCATTGTTAATCGCAACATTATGAATAATAACGAACTTCATGCTCATGCATGTCATAAATTTGCACGCAACTATCACATGCTTCACCCCATGAAATACCATCATAAGTTATAACATCAACATATTTTCATCAAAGACATATCATGATTTCACATAATAAATGAACAACTTGTAAATAAACATCATATTTTAGCATTAGAATTCCTATGCATATCATATCCATCATTGGTATGGTGTATATTCGTGCTCTGTAAGCCCTAAGAGTTGAACCTACTCTGATACCATATGTAACAGCCCCGAAATATCAACACATAATTAATTAGATTAATCTAGCAATTTATAATCAACATGCAAATATCAACTAATTAACATCAAAATTCAAAACTATAAGTAGAGATACTTACCTGTGTTTTCTGGGTTGAATTCTAGTTGAAGTCTTCTAACTACAACAAGGTTTTGGGGATGACTCTCCACCCAACTGTAGGCTCAGTTGCACAAAAACTTGCTACAACTGGCCACCCCCGAGCCCTTAATCAACTTACTACTGCCAGGGAATCCATTGTCGTAGAACACTATTCTCCCAAGAGAATGGATGGTGGAATCATGGAATGTTGGAATACCTCTCATCTTCCTCACCATCTATTAAATAGAGCAAACATTAGAAGGGGAACCACATGCACACACTCCATGTGTCAACATGCAACTTACTGCTTTCTTGTTTTATTCTTTTGGTTTTACTTTTTGATAGTTTTACTAATTTTTACTATTTTTCTTGTTTTATTTCTTTTATTTATATTTATTTAAAGCATGTAATTAATTTATTGTTTATTATTTATTATTATTTATTATTGTTTATTTATTTATTGTTGTTTTATATTATTATTTATTATTTATTATTAAGGGACATTACACATTATCTCCACTTTAACCTTGAGATCGACTTCAATATTGCCACCTATTCTCACTCCATGTTTTGCATGAAAATAGTGTTAAAGATCCTTGATGAATCCTGCCACAACTACATGATTTTTTTATTATAGGAAATCAGGTTAAAAAACTATTATCTAGAGGAACCAATCTGTAATGTGCTACAAGATATAAAGGGGTTTGCTACACAACACTAAATTTCACCAAAAATTCTCGCAAAGGTCTCAAATAAGTTGATATATGAAGTTATCCTAAAGAAGTCGTAAGTCTAACATTTCACCACTCCCTTAATTACATTTGGCATAAGGATTAAATCTTAGTTACTTAAATTTATCAATCAACAAGATTTTTTTGTGTCAAGGGTATAAAAAGAGGGATAATTAGTTAGCCTTCTTTGTCCTCAAAGTTCAAATATGAAAAATTATTTAGAGTATGGAGTGATAACTTTCTTTTATAATAATTTGTTGAAGGATTGTTTATTTCCCCTTAGTTACACGATCCCCTGACATCATTTCTTTGCAATAATTTATTTGTCCAAACTTGTGCTAATGGTGTTATATAATGGGAGGGGGATTTAAAAAGAGAGAACCCATTGATACTACTCAGACTCATTAGAATCCTGATTTCGGGGCCATCTTAGGAAAATTTTACTAGCTAGGGTTCTTTGCGAAGCTTACAAGATATGATGATGAAATTTCCCTAGTATTTTCCTTAAACTTGCAACACCTTGAGGGCCATGTAGTAGTCATTGCAGTTAAAGGGTTTATAGAATACATTGAAGAAGACATAATCAACAAAGCCATTTCACTACCAAAGGGGATACAGTGGAGCAAAGATGAGAGTCATGAAGCCATCAATGCAAAAAGAGGATTTTTCCTCCCTAATGAGCAACCAAATGAAGAAACAAATGGAGAAGAAGGGAAATCCTACCATATCTCGAGATGAAATAGTATATCCTTTATCAATTAATATTTCATGTTGAATTTCCTATTCATGAGAGGTTAAGCATCCTACATTTTGTCCTCCAACCCTTAAAATAGCACCAAAGTGAAGGAGGGTAAACAAAATTAGTTGGCCCACCATGGCATGATCAAATTAATAGTCATGGGTGCATTACAACATATTCATTACCTCATTCCCTACATATATTTTCTTGACATGGTTTTGATGGTGTTGGACCTACCAACATCCAAGGGATCACCCTAATAGGAAGTTCCAACTATACTCACACTGTTTGGAGTAGGAGTCCCAGTAATGGGTGGTAATGTTATGCCCTAACAACGGAAACGAGGAGAGGGAAGTATGATAACTTTGGGTAAGAGAAAGTGTGTGACCCTATGGAGAGTCAAATGTGATACATGAAGGTTCAAACACATGAAGGGAAAAGGAAGTGGGCCCCTTGGAAGTATGTAATAGTAGGTAGCTTGGAAGGAACACATGAGTGAAATGACATCACAAGCTAAGATGCAAAATAGTCCACAAGTTAAAGTGATGAGTTAATCCAACAAAAAACATTCAACAAGATTCGTACAAATGAAAATAGAATAGTTCATAAGCCTATGCATAAGTTAAATAAAATACATTTCCAATACAATAAGAACAATCATACTATATTAACAACATATGCATGAAAGCGTGCTCGCTCAGATTTTATTATTATAAGTGAAAGTTCCATCCATATATACACCATTGAAAACCAATAGCCCCAATAGTGGAACATTATAGTAAAGAAAACCTGCTCCTCCAAAGAAGTATACTCACTCTACACTATGGAGAAGCCAAGGCTCTTCACAGTACTCCCAAGCTCTTTCTAAGCCTAAGCCTATACCAAATCTTGGCTCCCAAAAGCTTGTTCTATGAGTTATGAGGTTCTATTTATGACAAGAGGAGGTGACTCTTCAACTCCCCTTTGTGACCTTTGGACTACCCTCATGACTCTTCAACTTCTTCATAAAATGACATATTACACTACATGGTGACTTTTCATATTCCAATATTGACACTTGGATTTTCAATTACAACATAATTATAAATAGAATTACATTTTTCCCTCATACAAATATAAGAAAAAATAGGGTAGAGATAGCCTAATAAGACACAACACTATGATTCTTGAGTTTGGGGAAAGTCCAGCTGAACAACATCCACTTGCTCTTTCTTGGTCACGTATTGGTGCCAAGCTTGGTACTGTGTGATGGTTTCCCCAAACTACTTGACGATGTCTTGCTGGAAGCCAACTCTAGCCTCCATGGCATCTAGGTACATCATCTTGGAACCTGTATCCAAATTGTTTTGAATCATGAGCAACATTTTCTTGACCTTGATGGGACCATCGATTAAATTTTGCATGTTGTGTGTGTTCAACTCCAAGTCTTCCCTGGTGGCTTTCTGTCTTAGCTACTCTAAATAATCTTCGACCTCCTACTAGACTTGGTTCTTGGGTTTAACTTTGGTGAGGGAACCGATTTATGGGATCTCATGTGTTCTCACTAAGACATCCAAACTACTGTACAAATTCACATATGAGGCCTATATGCTTCCATTGAAAGAGGCGAGCTTCTTGTTTTTATGAATCAACATTCGAACCTTCTCTTTCTCCAGCTCTGTCAGTGGATTCATCTTCTTCACCAAGTCAAGTGAGGCCCCTTTGAACCACATTGTCCACTCCTGTACATAGGCGATGGAAGCATGTATTCTTTTGAAAATTTTAACAAACTCTTTGTTTTGCTGCTATAGGCCATGTAAAAAAAAACTTCTTTATACACAGTGACAAACTGGTCATAGAGCTTCTACATGGTTTCTCCAAGTGTTGATACTTCAACAAGTATCATTGTTCTCATCTCCCCTAATGTAGAAACTGCATTTTGCACTGTTGCTTGAAGTTGTTCTGCCTCTTTCCTGGTAGCCTACAAGTTCTTTGCCAATATCTCATTTTTGACCGTCAAATATTGAACATTTGAGCTTGTTACTCTTGCATAGACCAAGCTGGCTTCGACAATGGCAGTTGGATGCTTCTGGGGGTTTGACACTATCACCCTTTCTTTGATGAATACATGATCATTCATAAAGTTCTTCCTTTGTGCTTGTACAATCTTCTTCTGGAACTCATCAAATGATATATTATACACATTCATGATCGGATCATCATCAAGGAGAAAAACATCTCCTTACTCGCTTAGGGTTGGCTTTACTAATGGAGGTGGTGGAGAATGAGGGATTACCTATGGTTCTCTTAGCATCAGGTCAACATCTTCATGTTGTGGCTCCTATTCTAACTCCATGTCTGTCGCTTCAATCAATTTATCAATATGCTAAGAAATCTCCTGATCCTGCATCTGTTCAGCTTCCTCCTTAGCTATTGGTTGTTCTAGCACTTCGACTTGTATTAGTGTTGTTTCTTCCACTGTCAGGCCTTGCCTTTTTTCTTATTCCTTTTTATGCTTCTCTTCCTATTCTCTCCTCCTCAACTCCTTATCTTCCTTCAACTTCTTATCTATCTCCTGCAACTTCATTTATGCTTCCTGCAACCTCTGCTTTTCTCTCTTCCTCCACTGTGCTATCTTCATCCTTTGTTCCCTCTTTTCTTCCATTTCCAAAGCTTCCTTCGCAATAAGAGGATCTACTTTCATTTTTTATATTTTCTCTCCCTATGGACTGTCAACAATATTCCTCTTTCCCTTGTCTTACACGGGATTGTTTCCTTCTACTGTTTTTTCTATTACTTCCGAAACTACTATTGCTTGTGGAGCATCCTTCAAATTCCTTGCTATAATGACTGACTCATTGATTTTGGAGGAATTATAGCATTACCTCCAAGGATCCTCCTTTAGCCAATTAAATTACCCGCTAATCCACATAAAGTAAACTCTCATACAATGGTCCTTGCAAATAATGTGGGGATCATATGGATTAAAGTCCTTCGTGTCAAACTCAAATTTCACTATGTCCTTAGCCTCAACATCTGCAACTTTCAAGTTCTTAATCTCATACAATTTGATCCACAAAGGAAGAGTGGGCAATCGTTCTTTCTTCTTCCTATGAAGTGTTGCTGACAACCCTGTAGCAAGGTGGTATGGTACTGTTTGCATGATTAGTTTGTCAGTGGCATATCTTGGTAAGACACGTGGAGACTTCTCTCCACGAAACACTCTAATGAAGGTGCCACCTAATGAGGCATACCAATCTTTAATGTCCACTACAACCTCCATTACTTCTCGGGGCATGCAAGGTGGATCTTGTTCAAAGATAGGCTTGTGTAGAGGGATGATAAAGTGGTTAGTTAGTTGTGCCATTGTTCCTCAATAACCGCTAAAAGAAACTTGCAATAAATATTCATAATAATATCTCATGGTGTCCATGTCCAGTTCATACTAGGGAACTGTTGTGATGAACAAACTACATCCAGTAAGTATGCGGACATATAGAACCTTGCTTGCTCATCCTTGGGCACATTTCGAGCTTGAGCTACATGGGACTTCAATTGTTGTGGAAACAAATATGACCAGTTCAATGGCCTCCCACCACTTACGAATTCATCCAATAAGACTTTACACCCTTCAAGAAAGGTTTTCGTGCTCTCTTGACCATATATTCTATAAGAAAAGATGATCAAGAACTAGTAAGCCTTCCTGAGGGACTTTGTCTTGTACATATGGGTGGGTTTCTGTCTAAACTTCAATGACTCTTTCACCCCATCATTGATATTATCTCTTATATTCACATAGTTGTGGGTGGAATAGAAGAGTGAGTCCATGTGTTTAACTGGCTCGGACAAGTGATACATCTGCTGAAAGTCTTCTACCCTAAAGGTGGCAAGCTTTTTCCCACTGGCACTACTCAATGTCATAGTCTATTCATCCATATGTGAGACAATCTAGCTGATGATGTCCACACATGAGAAGGAGGGGTACCTACATGCAACCTTGTATAACCTTGACTACCGGATAACAATATAAACTTACCGGTCCTCTAAGTTTTCCTCAATGTCTTTTGCAAAAATGTATTTGATCTGTTTCCATGTTAGTTTTGTTCCCTTCTCAATAAACAACCAAGTACCTGCATACACTTGTAAATCAACTGATGTTTGCTCAACTACTTCCCTAATACTGCTCTTAGTGGTTTATTTTGATGCATCTCTCTGAGATGCCATGTTAACTGTGACTGCTGGAGAGATGCTCAACAACTATTGTACCTGTGGGATAGAGAGGAGACTCATGGAAATAAAATGTTGGTTTAAAGCAAAATAACTACAAGGCAAGTTTAAGCTGCAAGTTAGGCATTAGATGCGACGGATTAAACAATTTTTCTTGATGGGGATGACTAGCTGACTGTGGGAATTACGCACTGTGTAGTCCTAGAAGCCAAGGTGGAAACCTGATGATTGGAACTACACAATGCATAGTTCAGCCTAGGAAAAGGGATAAGAGAGATTGTGCATTGCACAAGTCTCATTGGTGAAGCTAGGAGGCTAGATCCTAGAACTGCATAGTGCATAGTGGGATCCAGCTTAGGCTATTATCCATGCAATTCAATAGGCCAAGCTTATAGCTTGAGCCTCCACATTGCACAATTCCAGCTATGTAAAGTGAGATTCGGCCAAGGGAAACCCATATCTACCTATCGAAAGTGTGAAAACAAGCAGATCTAAGAGAGAGTGTGAAGCTGAGTGTAGATTTGACTAAGTGTAGATGAATGCATGTGAAACAAAGTGTAGCAATTGATAAAATGGAAGGAAAACGAAGTATGTGAGGAGAGTCTCCGTAATGGAGACCATTGGTGCAAAAATAGGAAAACTGATGCGACACTTGGGAAAAGAAATATATAACTTGAGACAACAATTCTACAAGTTAAAAATAGTTAAAATGATAGCAGCCATCTAAAGAAATAAGAAAAACAACACTCACACAAGCCAAACAACAAAAAATAATAGAAAAAGTGGCAAAAGATGACAAAAGCAAAAGTCGCTCAGAAAAGCGATGAAGATCACACTAAAGGCTCCTTGATCTCCTTGGGAATGCTAGAGATCCAAGATAGAGTGTGAAAATTACCTCTAGTAGCATTGATTAAATAGATTTAGACAAATTAGGATTTATGATGCGCATGCCTAAAATCAAGGAAAAAGTGACACTTGGCAGAAGTTTATAAAAATAACTTAAGTGCCTCCTTCGGGATAATAAAAATAGATCCCTATTTTTTAGGGATGATTTTTTTTTTCTTTTCCGCAGAAACTTTCCATGCACACTTCCAAGAAAGACAACGCAGTTCCGAGAACTGGGAAACTTTCTGGCTCAGTGTACTACGCAGTTTCTGAGCTTAGTGAGGGTTGCCTAATTTATGGGCTCAGTGTTGGGCTACCTCCTGATTACTGTGCATTTTTTGAGCTCAAGGCTTACTAATAGTCGGGACTGCACAATTCCCAACAACAAGTCTAGTTTCCCTGAAGAATTGTGCAATTTCTTGGGCAAGCATGGAAGTGCTTTGGGACCAAGCCATGAGATTAGCTTGTGAGTTAGAAAATAAACTAAGTAAGAAAACAAAAGCCAAAATGAAAAGATAAGTCTCTATCAAAGTTTGAATACCTAGATCAGTGCGAGATGATTTGTTGTGGTTAATAAGGAAGGCTCCAAAATCAAAGCATAGAAAAACTTTTGGAGCATGGTTGTAGCCACTACAACATTGGTGACATAGTGGTAGAACTCCAGCTCTCTATATGGAACTTGTCTCATGCAAAGCAATTCTAACTCTTCCAAAAGTATTGTTCAGTTCTTTGATTATCATAACTTCTTCACTTAGCTTGTGTTGAATATGTAGTCCCTACAATTCTCTTTGTCGGTGACACACATACCAAGCCAAGTCAAACTAAGTTATTTCAATTGGGGATGATGGGTATATAGATGCATAAGTAAAATAGACCATCATATTTTTAGTTTCATCTCTAGTGTTGTTCCACTACCAGCAAGCTTAGACAGTACCTGATCCAGGTGGATATTGGTGGCCACCCACCTATCCCATTTGGACCCCCACAACTGTCTCTCTCAGCATTTTCAGTTTCCTTAATTGTAGCACAACTTACTATTTTTAGCAGTTTTTCGGGTCCTGAACTTCCGGAGCCGTTTTGAGGCCCGAAACGACGTTTTTTGGGATCCCAGGGGCAACACGGGTCCATGGAACGTGTTGCTGTTCCAACAATGATAGTGCTCGAATAGATCTTTCTAATGAGCTATTGTACGCGTCAAACGGAGATCATATGCTAAAGTTACGACCCCGGGAAGTTGATGTACCAACTTACCCCCAACGGGGCCCACAGTTTGGCGTTTCATCTCCTAGGGTTAGGTTTTGGAATGTGAAGGGTTT
>APFE030943614.1:220283-234590 GCA_000404065.3 Pinus taeda | reverse complement strand
CCTGCGTGGCCGCATGATTAGGGAAGTCCTCGTCAAGTGGAAAGACACCTCTATGGAAGATGCAACTTGGGAACCAGCCACTATTATTCAGCAGTTTCCGTAGCTTCAGCCTTGAGGACAAAGCTATTCTTAAGGGGGAGGGCATGTTAGGGTCCCACCCTAACCCCCTTATTTATGTAGTGGGATCACATCATAGTAAAGAGTCAATAAAGCCCATATTAATAATTGTAAGTGGTTAACCCGCAATTAATGAAGGGACCACAGTTAGTTGCAAATGGGCCATGGTATTAGATAGATGGTATTAATAAAACCCATGGTATTGATCCATGGTATTGCATGTATGAGTCATATATAAAGGATAGAGACTCCTTGCGAGCAGCATCGTGTCTTATTTTTGAATCGAGCTTTGCTCTATTGGAGGTTGCCCCCTCGAAGAGGCCAGTGAACATTGATTTCTGAATAATAAAATATTTGTTGTTGACTCTCAATATTCTATGTTCTAGGTATCTTTCTTCGCATATTTTGTATTTGGGTATCTTTTTGCAGGTTAACCGCATAACAATTTAAATGGGGAGCCTATGTTTGATGATCTAAAATTCCTTGACACCTGCGTTGATAAATTGCCCATTAGGATGAAAAGGAAATCAGAATTTTATGAGCTCCAATATTGGGAGCATCTTAATATTTCCCACTTACTAGATCCCATGCATATATTTAAAAATGTTTCATCTTCTTTATGGAGGCACATATCATCGAAAGAAAGTGACACATTGGTTTTTAGAAGAGATCTTATTTTTTCAAAAACTAAAAAGAAACATTGGCCAAGACAAGAAAGTAGAGGAGAGGTTGGTCCTTCATGCTCTTTCAAAGAAGGTGATGTCCCATGGATTTTAAATAAATACGATCTTTCTTTAGAAAAGGAAGTTATAAAGAGTGTGAGGGTATCTTACTTATATGGGTCTTCACTACAACACTGCTTCATTGTGGAAGATTGTTTGTTGGGGTTGAAATCACATGACTATTTGAACCTTCTAAGAGTACATATGTCAAAAACATGATTTTATCATTATTATTTTTATTTTTATGTAATTGGATATTTTATAATTAATTTTTATATAATGTATTATTTACTATACAATGTCATTATCCTCTGCTCATGTGTGGGTATGTGAACCTTGACTTCCCCCAAGACCTATGAAATGCCATATCTGAATTATCTGCATTTGTACATTGGATCACATCAAAGGAGATTCATATGAATATAATTCCACGGTGGCATCAAGAGATAACTGATATTATTTATATGTTTGAGAAGGAACTATCGATGAGTTTCATGGACTTGTGTGCTCATCTTATAATTCACCTAGTAGATGAGGTTGAATTGTTTGAGGTCGTCTCTTGTCGTTGGATGTTGTTCTTAGAGAGGTACATGCAAAAATTGAATGGTTTTGTTCGAAAAAGGGAAAAAACTGAGGGCTCTATGGCAGAGGGGTATATATCATATGATTCTTTCTATTTTGTCAATGAGTACATCAAGCAAATCGAAAACACACCAGGTGTGGCAATTTGGGATGATGAAAAGGATGAAGACAAAAGAGAAGGGGAGCTCCTTGAAATGAATGGAAAGAGGCACTTGATAAAGAGTAAGTGTGGAGCACTTATCATTTGTCAAATTAATACAAAATAACTATTCACACTGAACTTCATATTAATGCATATTTTGATCCCATATATACTATATATATATATTTTATATATATATATATATTATATTATATATATATATATATTATATATAATATTATATTATATAGATATATATAATATTCGTTTTATTGGATTTCATAAGATAATTCATAATTGATAATCATCACCAAATTTCTTTACAATATGGAAGTGACACAACTGTGGGTTTCATTGTACAAGGAGAAGAGGAGGAAATACGACACTGACAAGAAAGAATTCAAATGATTTAATGGTAGAAGCATGCCTTATTGTGACCGTTTAAAATAAAATATGCCAATGGCATGCCTTAACAATTGGGTTGTTGATCAAGTTAGAGAGAAATATGGTACATTTGGTTGTTACCACGTGTTGAAGAGGATACGCTAAACATGGTTATTAGGTGCAGCAACTTGGTAATTATACTCTCTTTTTGTACAATTTTAACTTCATACTACACCTTTTAATTGTAACATAGTTTTGCATAGAGGATACCGATGATGGATGCATGACACACGACTATGGAGTGGAAGTCAAGTTCAACCAATCTTGTTGTGCTAGCCACCACAATGAAAACCTGATGCAAAGGGAATTAGGCTACATTGGAAAGATACAAGAGATCATTCAAATTGACTTCTCTTCCTTCCAATATGTTATTTTTAGGTGATAGTGGTGGAACACCTTTCATCGGAATAATGTAAAGGCAGAGCGCAATAGTGGGTTGATTTCTATTAACTCTAGAAAGATCTGGCATGAAACTAGGGAGCCTTATGTTTTCCCAAAACATTGCAACCGATTTTTTTTACCGAGATGTGTTGGATAAGGATTGGTGGTTCATATTAAGACACAATCCTAGATCAAAACTTATTTTTTAGAACAACGATGTTATCATGCCAAGCGAGGAATATATTCAGGGTGATGATAATGGAGAGTGATATGTACTTGTGAAATTTCATTAGTTATACTATTGTTTTATGTTTTTTTTCATTATTTTGCTAATTCTATTATTTTTTTATTCATCTTGTTAGCATTTTATAATATAATTGGTAAGATTCACAAATGCATTTACAATTTTTTTTGCAATGGAAATATTTTTACATTACTTAAAGCTAATTATTTCCAATTGGGTACACTATCCATGATAATAAGGATTCAATGTCACAACCCTTCTCAAATAGGAAAATGAGAACAAAATAGTGAATTTGTGATGGTGATTAAGAGACATTTGTTTGACTTTCAAATAGACTGGGTGATGCATTTATGTTTCCTATTTAGATTATGTGAAATAAATATCTATTTTTTATGTATTTATAACTAAATTATTTAAAGTAGGCATGTCTTTATCATTGTGAACATGATGCAATATTACCTAGGAGAATGTGAAAGGAAAATTTTAGTGACTATTTCGTGATAATTATGTGGAAAACATAACATTTTTTGAGTTGTTCATTAATAAATAATCAAATATATTATTTGTCAAAAGTTCAAATATAATATATTATCATTTTTGTATTATTTAACTCATATTTCTTATAAAAATGATTAAATTTAAACCAGTACAATGGAAAATAGTGAACCAAAATAACATCAAAATGTTCTATCTTTATTAATAGAAAAAATCCACTTGCCTCTTTAAGGGAGAACTTCCAATAGAGTAAATCCAAACTACAAGTAACTTCACATGAAGCCTTATGTTACATTTTTTTTATCCTCATCTTTAGATAGATAAATTGCTAATTTGAATTGGTAAGAGTTGCTATAAATGTTAAATTTAAATTGCTTGAAATCCTCACAACTTTAGTAAGAAACTAAATTTTATAATATAGAATTTTTTAAGTTATATCAAATCTAAATTAATTGCACCGAGAGGCACTCTACAACTCAATAAGGGAGAGATTTTGTCACGTAATGTTACATTTAAAAATAGTAAAATAATAATTAAAATTAACAAATTAAAAATAGTAATAATAAACGAAATTAATCCTGGCCATAATTACAATACTTCAATTTACACCTTAATCTTATATAACTTTAACTAGAGATATAAATAACCGAAAGTAAAAAAAATAATTTATCTTTTATTGTGACGAATAAATGTAATGAGTAAAAAAATATAATTTACTTTTTACTACAAGGAAGAAATGTAAATTTTTTGAACCACTTCTATGGGACTTGACCTAGCGCGCGCGCGCTCTGTTGCAGCTGCGGCCGCCTGGTTCCTCTTCATCGACTGTGCCCTGTTTCTCTCTCCTGGATCGTTCGGATCACTCCCAGATGGCCCCTCCGGAGGCTCCACTGGAGGAGGCAGATCAACAACAAGCATTTTTAGCTCTCATCAACTCCTTACCGCCCCAATGAGCTTGCCCTGCTATCTCTAAATTCGTTAAAAAAATCGAGGGATTACAGGAAGTTTCCCTTCCTCCTACCTTGCCCAGAATGGATGCTCTTGCTTTGGCAGAAAAGGGACTGATAGGGAAATTTACAGGCATTTGGCCCTCACCAAAAACTGTTCAGAGGTGGGTGGAAAGGAATTGGGCGGACAAAATTCAAGGGAAAATTGCTATTAGATTCTACGGGCAGGGATACTTCACCTTCCACTTTGAGACAAAGAACGACAAGGACCTAATATTTCCCAATGGGCCTTACTTCATGGACTCCAGAGTTCTGTATTTAAATAAATGGACGCCAGATTTCGATCCAGAGCTTGATATCCCTAATGCGGTTTCTGTTTGGGTTCGTCTCCCCCATCTCCCATTACACTGTTGGGGATATGAATTAGTGCGTGCCATCGGAAACGCAGTCGGCAAATATATTGATCGAAGCGAGCCAAGAGACAACATGCAGGCATGTGCCCGTATCTGTATCGAGGTTGATCTGGGCAAAGGCCTTCCAGAAGCCATCAAGCTCAAAGTTGATGAATGCTCGCACATACAACAGCTCGATTACGAACAGATCCCATTCAAGTGTAAGGTATGTCACGAGTATGGTCATTTTGCTAACCGCTGCATTAAGCTCATTATTGTTAATAACAACCCACAAGAACAACAATGGGAAGTGGTAAAAAAGAAAAAATCAGCACCTAGTCCCAGTTTGCCCAATGAATCTGGACCTTCCTCTCATAACCCTTCCGCCCTGCCCCCATCCCCTCCTCCTTCCCCTCCTCATCGACCTCAATCCCTTGGATTGAAAAAATCCCTTCAACCTCCTCCATCCTCCAATCCTTTCCATGTTCTCTCCCTCCCCGAAGATGATCTTGTTCCCTTGAATCTTCCCGAACACCCCTCTTCCCCCCATTCTATGACCATTCTCCCCCCCCTTTTATCAGACCCCCTCCATCCTAGAATTACTTGCAGCAACTCCAAGGACTAGGGATCCTCTTTGGATGGTCAAAAGAAGCCAGGCAGAAAGACCTCCAAACAACATAGGGATGAGAATCCGCAGAAAGATATAGCTCTAGGACTGCAGAATCTAATAGAATGTTACATTCAGGGCACAAAAGATCAAGAAATAGCAAGCAGAGACAAGGGAGGCAGAGAACCTCCACGAATCACAGGTTTGAAATGATCAAAATCCTTTCATGGAATAGAAAGGGACTTGGGCACCCCTCCAAAACCAACGCTATAAAAGATCTTATAGCGCAGGAGAAACCATCCATCATCTTAATACAGGAAACAAAGCAAAGAGAACCAGAGATCAACAAGATTATTGAAAGGCATAAATGTTATAAAGGAAGCATTTGCGAAGCTAGAGGGGCATTTGGTGGAATCACTACCATTTGGAATAAGGATGAATGGAATAGCGAAGCTGATCTAATAGAACAACATTGGATAAAAACAATATTGAGAAATAACATTAGCAAACAGCAGATTGCCATTTTTAATGTTTATGTCCCTAATCACTATAGGGATAAAGAAATTTGTTGGGACTCTCTCAGTAAAAACATAATGGAAGAAGACAAAAGTAACATCATATTAGGAGGCGATTTCAACTTAATCTTGCATGCCAATGGAAAGCGTGGGGGAAGCTTTATGCCAGATCCTTTCAGAAATCAAATGGAAAGCATAATGCAAAGTGGTGAATTGATAGATATCACTCCAAAAAATCACAAGTATACATGGAGCAATTGTAGACTGGGTAGTAGTAATATAATGGAGAGGTTGGACCGGTTCCTGGTCAACATCTCCCTCCTCTCAACTTTTTCAGTTGTTAATTCTTCCATTTTTCCCTTTGCTGCTTCAGATCACTACCCAATCACTCTAGCAATGGATATACACTGTCCCCTCGGTCCGCTTCCATTCAAATATAATCATATATGGAGTGATTATCAAGCAGCCAGAAACATCATCCAGCACACATGGGGTCAACATATTGAAGGATCCCCAGGTTTCATATGGGAGAACAAGTTAAGAAATGTGCAAAAAGTGCTCAAAAATTGGGCCAAATCACACTATAATGAACCTGAAGGGGAAAAACGTGAGCTTAAATCAAAAATCGTAGACCTTCAATGCGCAATAGAACAAAAGGAGTATTGCCAGAATGAAAAGGCACAAGAAGAAAAAACTTTACAATCAACTGAGTAGAATCAAAAGAGAGGAGGAAGAAAAGTGGCGCATTAAGTCAAGGCAAATCTGGCTGGAAAGCGGGGACAAGAACACCTCCTTTTTTCACAAACAAGCCACTGCAAGACAAATCAAAAATACCATAACAACCATTGTAGATAGTGCAGGGACTCAACATACTGAACAAGCAGATATCAAAGGAGTTGCCACAGACCATTTTAAGGAACTCTTAACTGAAACAAAGGAGGAAGAACTCTATGATGACCTGCTACAACACTTGCCAACCAAAGTCACAACTGATTTGAACAAAATTTTGATAGAAGAAATAAAAGAAAAAGAAATAGTGGAAGCAATATGGAGTCTTGAGCCCAACAAGGCACTTGGACTGGATGGATTCCCAATTTGCTTTTACAGAGAATATTGGGAGTTGATAAAAAAGGATCTCATCAAATACTTCAAGTGGATACAAAGAAAAGGCAAAATAGGAGGTTATACAAACTCTACTCATCTGGCCCTCATTCCTAAGGAGAATCGCGCTTCCAATTTCTCTCGCTTCAGGCCTATATCGTTATGCAATTCTTCATAAAAAATCTTCACTAAAATCATATCCTCTCGTCTCAAACCTCTCCTTCCGATGCTAATCTCTGAAAACCAAGGAGGCTTGATGGCTAATAGACAAATTTCAGACTCTATTCTTTTGGTTCAAGAAGCCATACATTCAAGCCACGCAAGGAATGAAAAAGGATTTACTTTGAAATTAGACTTGGCCAATGCCTTTGATAGGGTAAGGCATTCCTTCCTATTTGCAGTTCTTCAGAGGATGGGCTTCTCTCCTCTCCTTATTAATATCATAAGAGCCTGTATCTCTAGCCCATGGATCACTCTGCTAATTAACGACAGACCTGGACCTTCCTTTCAATCATCAAGAGGATTAAGACAAGGCTGCCCCTTATCCCCATATCTCTTCATCCTCATGGTAGAATCATTCAACTGTGTGCTTGACCATAAGCGGCAATCAGGCCTCATTACTGGCATTAAGTTTGAAGATGGCATTAAAAACATAAATCACTCTCAATTTTCTGATGACACCCTATTGCTAGGGGGGGCGACCACCATTATAGCACGAAGATTCAAATCCCTGCTATATAAATTCATGAGATACTCAGGGGGTCAAATTAATCATCTCAAAAGCTGCATTTATGGATGGAATGCTTCACCTCAAACGATCCACAACATTGCCAACATTTTTGGTGTCCCTTGTAAATTAAATTGGGACTGCTTCAGTTACTTGGAAATGCCGGTAAGCACAGGGAATGCAAAGGCAGGTGTTTGGGATTTAACATTAGAAAAAATGAAAAGGAAAGTTCAGAAATGGGGAACTTTGTGGCTCAATCCAGCTGGGCGACAGGTGCTTCTAAAATCAGGCCTTTCCTCTCTTCCCCTCTATCAATTCTCCCTAGCTCAAGCTCCAGCTTCATTCCATCGTAAAATGGACAGCGTTCTTAGATTCTTTCTCTAGCAGGGAGGCAAGAATGAAAAGAAAAAATTCAACCTAGTAAAATGGAAACATGTCATTCAAAGTCAAGAGAAAGGAGGTCTTGGCATAAGATCCCCATCACTCATGAATTTAGCTTTTGGTGGAAAGATGATCTGGAGACTTCTGGACAATCAAACAACCTGGTGGAAAAAAGTCCTGGAGGCAAAATACCTCAACCAGTCAAGGCAACATCTTCTCACATCCGAGATCCCCAACAGAAATTGTACAAAGATATGGAAGCTTTGCAAAAAATCCATTGCATTCATGGCGCAAAATGTCTCCAAAGTGCGAAAAGGAGGTGCAACTGTGAACATCGGTTCGCATAAAATCATGGGGAACCCACCCATAAACAGTCTCCCAGGTATGGATCCTATAATTTTTTATTTACAAAGCAAAGGTATATTTAATTTAGGCCAAATCTCTCAATGGAATGTATCAACCAATGTTTGGATGCGATGGAAATTTCCTCCCATCCCCCATCATCTTAAAGGCAACTTTGATTCTTTTTGCAACCACCTGCACAATATTGCACCCACCATCAAAGCCAATAAGGATGAGCTCAGATGGGATCCTACAGGAACCAATTATTCAATCAAAGCAGGCTACAATTACTTAAGTAGCAAGGAATACCCAACGACAGTATGAACACACTGGAAGATTTTAAAGAAAGCAGAAGCAATTCCGAAAGTCAAATTTTTCATGTGGACTCTCCTGCATGGGAAAATACTCACTGCAAAGAATCTCAAAAAAAGAGGCATCGTTGGACCCTCTAGATGTCCCAATTGTAAAGTTGCAAAGGAATCCATACAACATTTGTTTATCTCTTGCCCCTTTGCAATCTCATGCTGGAATAACATCATTCCTTCTGCACCTTCCATTTGGAATACTCAGCATTCCATCGACGAAGCTCTAAATAACTGGAAGAGGAACTACCCTTGGCAATCTGTGAAGCATAATCCCACTAAAAGAGTTTGGAACGCCCTCCCATTTGCTCTTCTATGACGGATTTGGATTGCTCAGAATAGCATTATATTCCGAGATAAAATAACTTCAATCAGGCACCTTTCCATCAAAGCAACAAGTCTCACTATTGAAACCATAGCCTCCAAGATAACAAAAAAAATCGATCCCACCAGTCTATGGACAGAGGAAAGAAACTTCATTCGGAACCTTCTTGACAAGACCAGTAATTCTTTAGTAGTGAAAATTAGAAATTTTAGAGGCAAAGCAAGCAGTCTCAGTTGGAAAATATGCTTAACAAAGGATGAATTCAGCAAATGGCTTCAATCAAAGAATTCTCATTCTTTATTTTTTGATGGAGCATCTAAATCTAACCCAGGAGCAGCGGGAGCAGGGGGCATCATTTTCAATCCTTCAGGCGATTCCATTTCCTCTTATGAATGGGGATTTGGAATCCTATCCAACAACAGAGCCAAAGCTCTGGGCCTCTACCAAGACATCCTTCAGCTACAGGCCCAAGGGATTAAAAAAACCCTCATATTTGGTGATTCCGCCATTATAATAAGCCTATGAACAGTAATCGGCAAGCATCCAATCTCTTCTTACATCAAACCATCAATCGATGTAAAAGTCTTCTATCCCATGATTTGGAGTATCACTTTTTTCACGTCCTCCGCTCCAACAATCAAGACACAGACAAAAGGGCTAGTCAAGCCTACTCACAGGAAAAAGGAAGTATCCTATGCAACAATATGGCCCTGCATCAATTCATACCCTAAAATCTATGACTGCTTCAAATCGATTCCCTCCAATGAACTGCGCCTCTGCTAAAAAGGACTCTGACCAAATCCAAAAGAAATCTGAAATATACTGCTGCAAATCCCTGATAACCCAGTCGTATCACATCACAGGAGATTTTGATACAGTGAATCTAATACTTGACAGAAAGAACCGTGATCGCCCATGCCTCCTCCATGTGATCCAGTCCTCTTCATGCCCCTATTTTCCCGCTATATATCTCAGCAAGCCTCCTCCTCATTTCCACGCCCCTTCTTCCAAATACTTATCTGTCTTCGCTTTCTCTGTAGTGTCCATCAGTTGGCCGACGACCTCTGGCGTCGCCTCCATCTTCAGGTCCCCTCTCGACCGAATCCTCCTCATCGACTCAATAAATTCGGCTTCTCTGCTCCTATGTACACCTGTAATAATCTTTTATGGCTTCCTCAGCTTGGCTTTAGCGCCCGGTTCCAAGACCAATAAATCTTATGGAATTGTGTTCAGCTTTGTAGCAGCAACAAGTGTGTGTTCTCTTCTAGAGTCGCCTCAAGCCAGTGCTGAAGCTCTTCTTATGGATCGAGTGAGGACTGCCTGCATTGCTGAGACCTTCAAGCCGAGATAGAACAAGTCAGAACGCATCAGCGCTTGCTAGACGAAAAAATCGATGCCGCCACAAGGATTCTCACAGCAAAATATGAGGCCAACCTCAATCTTTTCCTGCATCACATCTCTTCTTTGCAGGAGCAATTTAGCGCTCTTTCAAATACCTGTGCAGACATCCAAGAGTCTATTGAGATCCTCAAGTTTATGATGGACAAGATCAACAGTTCAAATGGTCCAAGCACCAGCTCCTATAGTGCAAGAGTTGCAGCAGTAGACAGCCATCCGGAGGACTCCAATGCCCGATAGATCAGCCATATAAGTATTGACTAGATGTATTGTAAAGTCAGCTTGCTTTTGTCCCAATTTATCAGAATTTATACTTGTATTAGGATCTTTCAATTGGATAGTAAAAGCATTCCTGTGAACTGTCACAATGTAATTCAGCTGCAAGCTCATTCTGTGAGCTCTTCCATTGTAATACCGGAGCTTAGTCTCCCCCTACTTTTTTGAATACATCTAGCAACTGACTTTGTGAAAAAAAGAGAGGAAGAAATGTAATTTTTTCACATGACAAGAAATAGTATTATTGATATTACATTATGTGTAATCCATTCTATGTTCCAATTACATGTGATATTTAAAACAAAAATGTATTTATAACAATTTTTTTTTACGAATAAGTAAAATATTTCAATGTCCATATTAAATAACATAATTTTATAGAAACTTTATATAGATAAAAGTAAAGTAATTTAAATTAAAATCTAATAATCTAACAGGGCATCATCATCTTCATCACATCTAACAAAATACAAACATTGTAATCTAACATCATCACTACACACATCCTCAAATTAATATAAATCTCATGTCAAATAACTGCTATCATATACACATCTATCTGCAAGCACATTAAATGAACATATCTAACATGACCTAACAATATACACATCAACAACAACATATAAATTAAGCACATAAATATGAACAAAAAGAATGCACCATCTCTCTCTCTCTCGATCTCGATACACACACACACACACACACACACACACACACACACACACACACACACACATACAAGTCAAATAAGTGAAGTAAAATATCCAATAAAAAAGACGTAGTGCCCACTTGGTCTTCAGTAGAGATGATGGATGGTCAACTACTGCATGATAAATATCTGTTGAACTCAGCTGAGATGAAGGAGGAGGTGGATGGTCTGCATGAGTAGAAGATGATGGATGGTTAACTACGTATGCACCCTCAATGGTGTCTGGAGAAATTTGAGGTGGAGGATGAGGTTTTTGGTTTGTTGATCTGTCAAGAGAAACATAAGGCACATCCTCTAGCTTTGGTATCTCATCATTGGGCGACTAACGAGGATGTGTACTACTATAAGGATCACCAACACCCTAACACGCATGATCTGATGGGGTTGAACTACCATAAGCATCATGATCACCACCCTCATCATCATGATCATGATCATCATCATCACCACCCTCATCTAATGTATCTGTCATTACATGACGTTGGCATGAATCCCTCATCGTTATTAATACCCCACTAGCTTTGATTACATGTCGCATAAGAGACATCATCTCACATAGATAACCCCTATACAGACCCAAAAACATAGGATACGTAATGATATCTCGAGCTCTCGCAGGGTAGGCTCCCGCATCAAATAAACTCTAGCCAATATGGCGCAGTAGTCCATCTAAACTCTCAGACCAGCCCTACAGCCCTGAATTCCCACCCCCTGAGGATGTGCCTCACCCTCTTGAGCCTCAGTCATCTCTTCATCTCCTTCAATATATGGTGGGGGAGGAGGCATGTCCCCATTGAATGGTTTGATGTCTACAAAATATATAGTACAAAAAAATAATTAGACAATTTTACTAAACAATTTAATAAAACAAGTTAAAGAACGTGGTAGAATAAAGTTTATTCTAATTCATTAAAATAAGAAAATGAAACAAGATTAATTTAAAGAAAACATTAATATTACCTCTATCATATGGAGGCTCAACCGTTGTGAAGAATATGTTGGGATACTTGCTCCAATCTATCCCCATGTATGGAAATGCCAACGCGACAAACGCATGGTCATCCTCACTGGCCAGTAGCATTAGTGCCTTGAGAGAAATCCTGGTTGGATACTCCAACAAACTCCTCTTGGGAATCATCTTCCCCCACATGCACATCTGAACATTAATGATTGGAGGGTGATGGTCAAATGTAGGCCTCATCTCTAGAGACCTCTAAAAAATAAACAAAAAATCTTAGAAGTGAAAGGGAAGGTCTCCCTCCCATGTCTCAATGCATGACATCTATATAAAGCCATGTAAAACTGCCTAAAACAATGGTAGACCATCTGATGCAACGTGGCACCTAAATAAAATAATTAACCTAATACAAAAGAGGGCAACTAATGTGCTTCCCATCACTACTAGAGTGCATAATGGTGGTGACTAATAACGAGAGGCACCTAACCTCCTCTACATAAAAAGATGAAATCCATAGATGTCCACCACAAACCTAAAAATATGATAGACGGGCCACATGAGGCCCAACATATCTATGAGTGTGTGCAAGCTAACTCTCAACTGCAACACCATGGGGGACATGAGGGAACTGGGGAACATCCTCCCCTCTCCTATATAGGTTAGTGATAAAGTGTATGTCCTCCTCAGTGGGCCTCTACCATGCCCTATGACCTATAGGGAAAGCCTGCTCGTGGACAATCGATCGACATATTAGATGTGCCAATAAGACAGAGTGGGCCTTCAGGGATGTAGCCTCCTCATAGTACTTGAGGAGGCCTTCATTCCTTAAGAGTGCTCGGGTCACTACAGTGATAGGGCGAGGGTATAAATCCATCTCCCTCTCTCTGGCCTACCACGTTCAAACCATATTGTATGGGTTTGCCTACTACTCATGCTCCTACTGTTGCTCCCTCTACTGATGTCTCTGCTACATGATTGAGATATAAAATACATCAACCTAATACATAAAATACATTTTGTTTTAATTAAATGAAACATGTATTTATAAATATGGAAACATAACTTTCAATTAAAAAAATAAATCACTCGTGCACTCAAACCACAGTCATGCACTCGCGTCGATGCTCTTTCAACTACAACTGCATCGATATCGATGTCCACATAATTATGATGCAACACAATTGTTTCAAAAATTTAACTTTTGATAGTGGTGTGACACACTTTTTCACTAGTGCGCATGCATAACCTTCTCATACTGGTACGAAATGTTGAGGTTATCAAACACACCAAGCTATAGGAATATTTTTAAATATTATTTTTACGGTGGGTTTGGTAAATATAAATGCAGCTGGAGTGACGCACCAACGTACAATTTGTCACATCTTTCCCAGTGTGTTTTTATTTAAAAAATGCACCACAATAATAATGGTATGTTATGTTCATGCACCAAAATGTGATGCACCCTGTAAATGTACAAGGCGCACCGCGCTTGGCACGAGTCGAGCATATCGAGCACACCGCATGATGATTTTTTTTTTTTCAAAAACAGTGGGAAATTTAACCTAATTTGCAATTCTAATTCACTAAAAAATTAACTTAGAAATAAACATAGACATTACATGGAAATTTTATCATTGGGGAGTAATTATGGACACGTAATGGAGAAAAATAATTTTTAACATTGTTTGAAAAAATTGGAATCTCAGACAGTGAGAACGGTATGGAAAGATGGTGAGAAAGAGAAGCACCGATGTCAGAGCGCTTGCATGTGACAAGAATGGCGCTGTTGCTTCATATCTCTCCCACAATGTAGATGGTTAAAATGGAAATGATGGTTGGGAGGGTTTTTTTATTTAACCCTCCTTCGGTGCATTTCGTTAACCGCAACGAGGCGGGATATATCCAAAAGAGACATGGTTTTTTTAATTAAAAAATATTGTAGTGCTTTTCTGGAGGCACCTTGGGGCACTTCCATACATGTACTGCACCAGTCTTATGGTTTTACTATAGCCCCACTCTTTTTTTTAGAAAATAAAAATTGCCTAGTAGTGTGCTTTATAAGATGCCCTAGGGCGTTGTGATAACTTTGTTGCATTGGAGAACTGTTGGAAAATAACACCAATTTTTTTTTTTTTTTTTT
>APFE030943614.1:198410-217164 GCA_000404065.3 Pinus taeda | reverse complement strand
ATGTGTTAAGTAACCATGATTTAAAAAACAATTGGACATAAAAAAATAAAAATTAAAGGATCGAAAAATGTAATATTTAAAAAAAAAATCAACACTTAATTTAAAGAGTAAAAAGTAAAAAATAAGCCTTCTAAAAAAAGGGTTGACGTTGCATCAATGTGTTTCAAAATCAACATGAAAATCACTAACATTTAAAAACAAATATTTATATTTGATACATAAGAAAATTTAATGCGTCAAAAATATATTCCGAAAAAAAAGAAGTGTATTATGCATCACCACTTTTCAAAATCGGGTCACTTTTTTGCTACCTCTACGAAATGAACAATCATATCAGTTCCTGTTTAAAAGTTTACATTGTTTTTTCAACTCAGTGGTAGGTACATATCTTTTTGATACAAATAATTTTCCATCTGCATCTTCCACAACTGGTAGTTTTGGTCGTTAAATTTCTTGACTCTAAACCTACCATCTTCCATCATTGCTCCCACTCGAACCAGGAACCTTTCTCTCCGGCGAGTTTATGAGCCAAATAGACCTTCGGTTCTGATACCAGTTGTTATAAAATTATATATTATAGAGCAATGGAACACATAAATATTGTAGAAATAGAAACATAGAAAACACGTAAAATAAGAGAGACACAGATATATGTGGTTCACCCAATTTGGGATACCTCCACGGAGAAACAACCAACCCTTCCTTTATATTATCCAACAAAATGAAGAGATACAACCTACAGTAGATCCGCTGTAATTTCCCCTTCTCTCTCACATAGTCTCCTCTCTCTTTCTCGCTCAGAATACACATATCCATAATGGAAATACAATTCCCTCATATATACCGAGGGTTTTCCTTCCAAGGAAAAAACCTAAATTAAACATAACTTCTATCGTCAAATCATCCACCTAATGAATGGTTCATATTGACTACGAAAATACAATATTTTACAAGGAAATTTTACATCTATTTTTAGCTTTGGGGGCCACTTGCCTATTGAAGTCCTTTTAGTGCCTTCCACAGTTGCATTCTCCTCGATGCGTTAGAGTCCGTTCCAATGCTTTCCACAACTTCTCCATGATGTTTCGAAGGAGATCTGCATAGACAAAAATACACAAAGGATCAAAGCATCTAGTATATAGAATGAAAGATAAATGAAACACTTAACTCAACATACATCATAAATTGAATCAATAACCAGTCATAACTTATGTGAGTGATCAAGGAATCTCACAAATGAGATCAAGATAGAAATGATTAGGAAATAACAATTGCTTTTTATTGAATAAAAGAGGAGAACAAACTTATAGCCTCGAAGCCTTGATGTTACAAGCCTCTTCCCATGATCTCCAACCTTCTCCTTGGATGAAAATCCATCTAACCCTATTTTTGCAGCATAAGCCTACCTTCAATGGTCCTATCCAATCCTTTGGCCTATGTTTGATTTATACGCCAAGAGGAGGAGGTTTGGGATCCTCTTCCTAAGGTATGAGATCCATAAATGGTGGTATAGGGGATCTGTAAAGAGAGGGAAGTAGCTCCATGATGGGAAGGATCAGGCTTGAGTAAGCATCCATTCGAAGCTGTTAGTTGGGAAATATTTGACTAACAAAGCTTCTAGACTTTACTTTTTATTTTTTACTTGCGTTGAGTCATGTGCACAGGCCACATAGTAAGAACAGAGTGCATTTTTGTTCAGCTTCTAATGGTCTGTTCTGCATATGCATAAAAATTGAATAGGTAATTGTGCAAGTCAAAAATAGTTTTTAGGGCCTTGATATCCAACAATTTAATTCTCTTCGGGATTGTTTAGATTCTAGCCTTACAGGGGGATGCTTTGGAACACTTTGATGGATAGTGAAAGATCTAGATTGATGGTCATTTGCCTAATGCGAAAAAATGATGTGTAACACTTGTGCACTTCCTACAATTCCATTAAATTCATGTACCGGTCCGTTAAGAGATATAGTAGCCAAATTTTAATGGCTGTCCCAAGAACTCAAATTTTACTGCCTTAAGGAAAGTGATACCATCCCAACCAAGCAACCTCCCTAGCCTCTAGAATTTGTGTCCCATTACTCATCCCATTTCTATAAAAATATTTACATTTCATATAACAGTACAAGAAATTGGGGTTGTCACAAACCCCTCCCCCTTGGGGGTACACATCCCCAGTGTTCTTTGACCATATGCAGCACAAGGACATGTTTAAACCAAAAAAATATTGCTATGGAGCTTAATTTGCATAACTTTGTACAATATTTACAAGTTGTATACATTTTCCTCAACCAACAAACAAAAAAGATATGTTTCCCACATCGAGTCAGCCATTTCCCAAGTGGCTTCTTCAGGCCCAAAATGCCTCCACTACACTTTGAATTGATTTATTTCTTTATTCCAAAGCATGATGCTCCTCCAATCTAGGATGCATAGTGGCTATGATTGTAACTCTCCATTTGGTTCCACTTGCATCACAAATCAATCATTCACATGATTGGAATCTTGTGCATATCTTTTAAGTAAAGAAACATGGAAAACATCAAGGAATTTTACGAATGGAGGTAAGGCTAGTCTATAAGCCACTAGTATGATCCTTTCAAGGATATTAAAAGGCCCACAATACCACAGTGCTAGCTTGACACATGTACCACTCTTTAAAGAACTTTTCTTGGGTTCAATCTACAAATAGACATGTTCCTCAACTTGGAATTCTTTATGTGCCCTAAGTTGGTCTGCATAGATTTTATGCTTGTCCTGTGCTACTTTTAAATTATGTTTTATAGTCTATAATTGCTACTCCATCTCTTTGATCATATCAGTCCCAATTAGGACATTGTTCATTAGATCACTCCACAGATAGGAGTATTGCAACTCCTCTGATACAATGCCTCAAATGGGATCATCCTTATGGATTCTTGGTACCTATTATTGTATGTGAATTCTACAAGTTGAAGATACTCTTACCATTTCTTGGGCAGGTACATCACATACATCCTCAGCAAGTCCTTGAGGATTCTATTTTTCCTCTTTGCTTTCCCATCTGTTTATGGGTGATAATTGGTACTAAATGACAATTTTGTCAGTAAGCCTACAAATAGTTCCTTCGAAAACCTTGGAGTGAACTCAACATATATATCTGAGATGATTTTATTGGGAATTTGATGCAATATCACAATCTCCTTTATGAAAATTTCAGCTACCTCACTTGCTGAGTTGGTGGATTTAACTGCCACAAAGTGAGCTACCTTGCTCAACTTGACAATTACCACCATAATTGTTTCATGCTACTTGGAGGTTATCGGTAATCACGTAATGAAATCCATGGATATCACCTCCCACTTCCATTTCGAAATTGAAATAGGCTGCAATAAAACTGTTAGATGTTTGCATTCAACTTTCACTTTCTGGCATTTTATGCATTTAGGAACAAAATCAAGCACTTCTTTCTTCAAATTTGGCCAACAATAAAAAAATTTAATGGTTGTAAGAGTCATTTGGTATCTCGGATGGCCTAAATATGGGTTGACATGAAACTCTCTCATTATGAGCCTCTTCATATCATCATTATTTGGTACATAGAATATGTTCTTGAATCTAATTAGGCCATCATATATGAGATGATATTCCTCAGCCTCACCATTCCGTGGAAACTTTTCCTTCATTAGTTGATATCTTTCATCACTTTGTCCTGCATTCTTTTCCCTTTCACTAGGTCCATATCATATGAGCTTATGACTACCAAGTGATTCAATTAAGTCCTCCTGTTGAGTGCATTAACAACCTCGTTCTCTTTGCCTTTAATATACTTGATTTCAAAATAAAATTTGCTAAGTGCGACCAACCACTTGGCTTGTCTTGCATTCAACTTAGGTTGTTCAAATAAATACTTGAATCGAATGTGAATTGTCATAAGTGTGAGTTTCCTATCAAGGAGGTAATGCCTCCATATCTTTAATGCATGAATAATGGAATATAACTCAACATCATGAGTTACATAATTTACCTCATGCTCATTTAGTTTTTGTGACTCATAGAAAACTACCTTCCCTTATTTCATGAAGACTCCACTGAGCCATTCCTTGCAGACATCTATACACACCACAAAACTTTGGCTCGACCTGCGATCCTAAATACTGGTGCATCAATGAGCCCATTCAAATTTATTTCCTTTTTCTCTGCAAGGTTTTGATAGGATGGCATATCTTAGAGAATTTCCTTATGAATCTCCTATCATAACCTATGAGACCCATGAATTATTTGACTTAATTCACATTCCTTGGCGTTGGGCACTCCATTATTGCCTTGATTTTTTTTGGATCAACTGATATTTGTTCCTTAGAGACAATGTGCCCCAAATAATGTATCTGTGATTGGAAAAATTCACATTTACCATGATTTTCATAAAGCTTGTGTTCTTTCAACAATTGTAAGACCGCAATCAAGTGCTTTACATGGTCTTCTTCAGTTCTTAAGTACCCAATATGTCATCAATGAAAACAATAATAAACTTACCCAAATAAGGACACAACACACTATTCATCAAACACATGAATGTGGCTAGGGAATTTCTAAGCTCAAAGGGTACCACTATAAACTTGTAGTGTCTTTATCTCCTCCTAAAAGAAGTTTTATGGATTTCTTCCTCTTTTATTTGCACCTGGTCATACCCAAACCTCAAATCGATCTTAAAGAACATTACTTCTCCCCTTAGTTGATCGAATAGGTCATTAATTCGTGGCCACAAATATCGGTTCTTAATAGTTACTTTATTCAACTGCTTGTAATCGATACAAAATCAAAGCGTCCCATCCTTCTTTTTCACAAATAACACTCAAGCTCCCCACGATGACACACTTAGCCATATGTAACCTTTGTTAAGAATTTCCTTTAGTTTTAGTTTTAACTCAACCAACTCAGGAGTACTCATCTTGTATGGTTCTTTGGATGTTGGTGCTACTATGTGCAACAATTCTATTGAGAAATAAACTTCCCTATGAAGAGGTAAACTAGGTATGTGTGTTGGAAACACATCCTCATATTAATGAAACACTAGATTTCTTCTTGGTCAACACTACCATTATATTCCCTATTACTATAATTTTTCACTGCATATAATACACAACCCTTTCAAAAACTGTGTTTAGCTTGCATGGTTGTGATCAACCTCACTGAATTTGGCTTTTACTTTGCTTGCAAAAATATTCTTTCCCTAACATCATTTAAGCATTCAATTGCTTTATCAAACAATCCACTTTGGTTTTGTGCATGTACAACCAGTCCATGTCCCGTAATATGCCATATGAACCCAATGGAAATAAGTTCAAATGTGTTATTATGGGCATGCCACTGAGCTCAAATGCACATGATTTCACACAATGTTTAATTTTCCTCTTTATTCCTGTCACCAATTGAACTAACCAAGACTTTGCATGCAATTCCTTCGCCAAATTTCGTTTTTCCAAAAGCTATGGACTAACATAGTTGTAATTTGAACCAAGTTCAATCAAAGTGGAAATAACTTGATTACACAAATTACCTTCCATCTCAAAGATGGATGAATAGTGGTATACCTAGTGATTATCCATGGCTGCATATATTCTGGACAGTGTCTGAGCCACATCACCTACTGTAAGATCTTTCTAGTCACTATAAATATTTGTAACTACATCTCTTTAGTGTGGGAAGTCTCTTTTCCCGTGATTTTCCTCACACGCCTAACACTTTAATTGCTCCCTCATTTCAATTCTCTACACTTCTGCTACTAGTTGTTGTGTATTTCCTTTAGTAGTTGAACTAATTTTCTTCTGAAATTGATTTACGGTGGCTAGTTTCTTGCCTTCATTTTTATTTGTGAATCTCTTGGGTGATTTATTTTTCATTCCATCATTGTCCTTTACCTTCTAGACACTTCTATCTTTTGGTATATGCTTATCTTTCTCATAATAGTGCTTTAGTTTCTTAATGGAATCATTCTATGTCTGAGGTTCCAACAATTCAAGTTTATCTTGGAATGCCATAGGAAATCCGCTCATGAATATTTGGATTCCGTCCTTCTCATCCTTAAGATATGACACATATCTCAGGAACTCCAAAAACTTAGTGACATAATCTTCATGTGTCATTTGTCTAATCCTATGTTCATAAAACTCTTTTCTGTTGTTGTCATAATGTCGCTCATACAAATATTTATTCCTCAAAATTTTCTCAAACTCATTCCAACTTAACTCTTCTTCAACAATGCTTCTAACAGTCTTCAAATATTTCCACCAAATGTTGGCTCTTCTTTTCAAGCTATAGGTGGAAATATTGGCTTTGATGTTTTCAAAATAGTCATGAATTCTAAAAAAATTCTTCATGCCAAGTAGCCAAGCTTTTGTATATTTGGATTTCTTCATGTCTCCACCAAATGTGGGTGGATTTGCTTTCTTAAATTCTTCTGGAATATAATATTTTATCTTCCTTATCTAATAATGTTGCGAGTGATATGTTGAAAATGCAACAAGAAAATCTCAATTTGACTTTGCCTTGGTTAAACTAGAGAAAATTCAAGTTTCCACATCAACAGAATCTTCGAGGTAGTTAACTGAGGTGACATGGAACTTGTCACTAAGCTAACTTAGTAAATTCCAGTTGGGGAATCTTGAGTTCATTTCAGTATGATTAATTGCTAATTTGTAGCAATCTCTTTTTGTTAAATTGAGTTATTGTCAGTTAAACTAGTTCCAATTGTTGGAGAAACTATTGGAAGGTCAAATTGTGCAGTGTAACTTCAATCACACTCAGTGATCATCCAATTAACTGACCAATCAGCCCAAAATAACTTATGCATGCAGAGAATTTGACTTACCTGGTTGAGATGGAGATTCCAAGGCAATATACTATCAATTTTAGACTAGTTCCATGCGTATAGGTGGTGCATGCTTTCAAAGAACGGGCCTACAGAAATTGCACAATCCAATTGAGCAATTTCCATAAAAAGTAACAGCTAATTGCTTAATGAAAAGTGCAAGGAAATATGAGCTTGGAGGCTTGAAAATTTGGCTAATTATTAGTCAGGTTCAGCTAGTTAGGCAGAGGATAGAAGATACAGGTGCCTGTTGTGCTTAAGATTGATCAAGCATATTCTATTCATTCATATTTTTTTATTAATGAAATACAAATAGTAAAGGGTTTTCAGCAGTTGCTTTCCCTAGATAAATCTTTGTGCATGTGTCCCTTTTGCATGTCCATGATATGTGTTCTCGAACATGAATTAGCTTCAACAGATTAGTAGAGTAGCTTTTAGTCTTATGATTTAGTAAATTTCATGAGTAGTTTAGAATCTACACATTAATTTCTACATGGTTTCAGAGCTAGATTCATAGTAGAGAAGAGATTTTGAAGTTGTCTTTGCAAGGAGATCGCATTTGCAGGATCAATTATTCAGAGCTAGAAGTGTGGCTTTCTATGGACTAAGACTTGATTATGCCCTTGAGGGAAGCTTGAATTATGTTGCTTGGAAGGACCACATGGAGGCATTGCTGAAATATAATTGGTTGAAGGAATTTGTTGAGAGTGAAATTCTGGTATTGACAACAATTGATGCTCGGAATCTAACAGAATGGAACAAGTGTGTATCTAGGGTGAGGAGAATCATATTGGAGGGAGTACGAGACCATATGGTCTCAAATATCCATGGGAAAGAGATTATGTATGCAATGTGGCAAGCATTGACAGGTATGTTCCAGAATAGTAGCGACCATAGGAAGCTGACACTCAAAAACCCATTTTTCTATTTTTTTAGCAAAAAACGACAAATAATTAGTTAAAAATTAGCCTGAAAATAAAAATGAGAGAAAAATAAAAATTCTATCCAAGTAAAAATGATAAAAAAAAATGGGATGGAAATTCCCAAATATTAAAGTCAAGTCAAAAAATGATGGGAATTCTAGTTACCAAGAGAAGATGATCTGAGGAAAAATTTGGTGGTCCAGAAAAGAAGCCTATGTCCCAAAAAACTGATTTTTTTAAGAGGATCGTCTAAGATGGTTATTTTTAATGAGAGTTTTTATAAGGGTAAAAGTACTTTTAGTGGTCCAAGCCAGCTTGGGGTCAAATTTTTCGTCAATGCAACACCTCCTTCAAGGAAAACAAATTTCCTCTTCAAGATTTGAGCAACTCATCAAGGGAATTGATTTTTTTGCCATGGATATAGTCATTTTCTCAAGGGATCGAGACATTTTCACTTGGAGAGGCTCCTCTCTCTCATATTTTCTATAAATTGATCTTCTTGGCTCCTCATGGAACATCTTATGACTTGTAGTCGAGCTCTTAGCTATTGAAGCTCTACTTTGTACTAGAAATTTTTCTGAGCTATAATAAAGAAAATCTTTGGAGTTAAAGTTTTGTGGTGTTATTCTTCTACATCTATGGTAATATTCTTCAGAGTTATTTGTTCTTAATTCTCTACGAGTGCTAATTTATTTTGTTAAATTCACTTTCCAGTTTGTGAATCTATTATTTCTAAGTTATCTTACATTAGTATTTGAGTTTAGAGACACATTCTAGATCTAGAAGTGCTATTGGGTTTTTGGTTGGTCACTAGTCATATTTTTCATTGTGCTATTTATCTCTTTGTGGTTCTAACAATAATTATTTCAAGTGTGTAGATATCTATAGATTTTTTGAAGCAGATCTTGGGCATTGGGTAAGTTTTTGGTTGGAAAAACCAACTCTCAGGCACATTGACGTTTGAAGAACCCACATCAAATTATCTCAAAGACTTATCAAAATATTATTTTGAAGGGAGTTTTCTTGGCCATAGCTTGCAAATCTAATAATTAATTCTTTAGATCTATTTATTTATGTGCCTTATTTGTTAGATCTAGTTATTTTAAGAGCTTATATTTCGATACCTAAGAGAAAAGGTGTCCTCACACTCTTTGGTCTAGTAGATCTATAATTTTTTTATTATATATTTTCTAACCCTTTTGTATATATATTTTATCTTATATAGATATTGTATATATTTCTTGGATCTCCTCTCTAATTTTCCAGAACTAAAGATAGGATCAAGGGTTTGGCTTGAAATTTCTCCTAAATATTTATTGTAGGTGGAAACTTGAGGATCAAAGATAAATTATTTTTTGAAGCTAAAGACTTGTTCGTTGATCAAGCCCTTCCCTCTCTCCCGAGTAGATCCTAGATGACTAGGCTTTTAAGGTTTTTTTTCAAGATCAATTTTTTTTGAAGAGATTTACCTTTTCAAGCTTGGAAGATCAGATCTTTTTTTTTTTTGAGGTCGTCTTCATTTTATGAAGCCTCCTTTCTTGGCTGCAATCATAGGAGAATTTCCTCCTTTTCTCTTACGTGAAAATCCTTGAAGGGTTTTAGCAGATCTTTTTTTTTGGAGGCCGTCTTCATTTTATGAAGCCTCCCTTCCTTGGCTGGAAGCATATAAGAAGTTCCTCCTTTTCTCTTACGTGAAAATCCTTGAAGGGTTTTAGTAATTCTTTTTTAGGATAAATAAAAATCAATTTTGGAGAGAAGCATCACTATAGGCTTGGAAAATTTAAATCTATTTTTTTGTGGAATTTGTTTATGTTTAAAAGCCTATCTCTCTAAGCCGCAAGTAAAGGAGAGGCTAAGCATTGCTTCTTGTGTGAAATTCCTCTTCTTGGATGTAAAACATTTCAAGGCAATTTTCTTCTTCTTTTTTTTTTTTTTGGAGAAAAGTGAGTTTTGCTTGGAGGAATTTCCTTGTAATTTCATCATAAGTGATTTTCTCTTAATTTTCTTAGCCATTTAATGAAGGGTATTAGCTCATTGAAGCTTATATTTCGTAAACCCTCATCTATATCTTAGCCCTCTCTTGTTTCTACCAGGGTTTCTCTTGTAATAATTAAAAAATGATTTTTTCTTGAGGGAGCTTAGGGTTTCTTCCCCTTGGTATCCCTATCTCCTCATTTGATAAGAAGATCTCTTGGATAACTATTTCCATTTATTTTGCTAACTTATTCATTAGATCTAATCTCTAACTTTGAATCTTATGCATTGTTAGTTTTGGTTAGATTAATTTTCTTACTCATCTCATTATCTAGTTGCATTAGAATTTCTATATCTAATTTCATTTTGCAAGCAGTTTAGTCATTCATCATTTGCTTGAAATAATTTGTTTTGGGTTTCATTGAAGAGTTTGGTTAACTAATTGTCTCTTGATCTAATTGCAATCTCCATTGAAGTTTCTCTATATCATTGTCATTGATTTAAATCACTTTGATTCAATGATAATTTTTGTTTGCTTCACTGGTCATTAGCGTATTCTAATCTCATATTGATGACTTGTGCTTAAAGTGCTAATTATTGATTTGTTCATATAAGTGGAATTGTATTTTGCTATTTCTTAGATATTTCACTTTGAAGCATTTCATTCTATTTGTATCTCACTGGAAGTAATTAACTAATTTGCATTTTTGTTCTAGTTTGCATATTACATTCTCTAAAATTTAAAGAAAAGGATAGGGAAGCACCATCCCATGAAGGTTCTTGGAAACTTGTTAACAAAAGTCACCAACATGTGAATACTCATTGTTGGAGTACGAATTAGACTGCACACTATGACTATAACCAACCACTTCAGTAGGGGGTTACCGCATCGTCTCAATACTGAGACAATCATACATAAATATGGCTTCGAGCCCTAAGAGATTTATCGTCAATGTATTCATTGTAGAGATATAACTCTACAAAAGTCTCAAACACAGAATCAATTCATTCAATCTTACAAGGTCGTTCCTTAGTTAGTGCACAAGTATGCTATTCATTTAGACCAATGAGTTCACAATAATTCAGAATGATGGACCCAAAACGAGGTGTATACCAATGAGTGCTTGAGGTTATAATAATCATAGTGATACAACAAAAGGACTTCTGTGTCAATCACTATTACGTTTATGACACATATTAATTCATGTTATTCTAGTGCCTCGAAACAACGATAGAAATATGTTAGTCATTCATGTAAAAAATAAGAACATAAACCATGTTCAATACATTTATATACATTATTTCAATCCATAAATGCAAACATATATTCATTAACATTGCATATATATTTAAGATTACTAATCTTGGAATATTTTGGGAAATTGAATCAATGATAATGACTCACCACCCAACTATAGATAGCTACATCTAGTGCTTAGTTACAATTATCTATCCTCCTTTTCTCTTACGTGAAAATCCTTGAAGGGTCTTAGTAATTCTTTTTTTGGGATAAATACAAATCAATTTTGGAGAGAAGCATCACTATAGCCTTGGAAAATTTAAATCTATTTTTTGTGGAATTTGTTTATGTTTAGAAGCCTATATCTCTAAGCCGCAAGTAAAGGAGAGGCTAATCTTTGCTTCTTGTGTGAAATTCCTTCTTCTTGGATGTAAAACATTTCAAGGTGTTTTTTTTTTTTTTTTGGGTGAAAAGTGAGTTTTGTTTGGAGGAATTTGCTTGTAATTTCATCATAAATTGTGTAAGTGATTTTCTCTTAATTTTCTTAGCCATTTAATGAAAGATATTAGCTCATTGAAGCTTATATTTTGTAAACCCTCATCTATATCTTAGCCCTCTCTTGTTTCTAAGAGGGTTACTTTTTTAATAATTAAAAAAGATTTTTTCTTGAGGGAGCTTGGGGTTTCATCCCCTTGGTATCTGTATCTCCTCATTTGGTAAGAGGATCTATTGGATAACTATTTCCATTTATTTTTCTAACTTATTCATTAGATCTAATCTCTAACTTTGAATCTTGTGCATTGTCAGTTTTGGTTAGATTAATTTTCTTACTCATCTCACTATCTAGTTGCATTAGCATCTCTATATCTAATTTCAATTTGCTAGCAATTTAGTCATTCATCATTTGCTTGAAATAATTTGTTTTGGGTTTCATTGAAGAGTTTGGTTAACTAATTGTCTCTTGATCTAAATGGAATCTCCATTGAAGTTTCTCTATGTCATTATCATTGATTTAAATCACTTTGATTCATTGATAAATTTTTGTTTGCTTCACTAGTCGTTAGCGTATTCTAATCTCATATTAATAACTTGCACTTAAAGTGCTAGTTATTGATTTGGTCATATAAGTGGAATTGTATTTTGCTATTTCTTAAGATATTTCACTTTGAAGCATTTCATTCTATTTGTATCTCACTTGAAGCAATTAACTAATTTGTATTTTTGTTCTAGTTTACATATTGCATTCTCTAAAATTTAAAGAAAAGGATAGAGAAGCACCATCCCATGAAGGTTTTTGGAAACTTGTTAACAAAAGTCACCAACATGTGAATACTCATTAATGGAGTACGAATTAGACTGCACACTATGACTATAACCAACCACGTTAGTAGGGGGTTACTACATCGTCTCAACACTGAGACAATCATACATAAATATGGCTTCGAGCCCTAAGAGATTTATCGTCAATGCATTCATTGTAGAGATGTAACTCTACAAAAGTCTCAAACATAGAATCAATTCATTCAATCTTACAAGGTTGTTCCTTAGTTAGTGCACAAATATGCTATTCATTTAGACCAATGAGTTCACAACAATTCAGAATGATGGACCCAAAACCAAGTGTATACCAATGAGTGCTTGAGGTTATAATAATCATAGTGATATAACAAAAGGACTTCTGTGTCCATCACTATTACGTTTATGACACATATTAATTGATGTTATTCTAGTGCCTCCAAACAACATTAGAAATGTGTTAGTCATTCATGTAAAAAATAAGAACATAAACCATGTTCAATACATTTATATACATTAATTCAATCCATAAATTCAAACACATATTCACTAACATTGCATATATATTTAACATTACTAATCTTAAAATATTTTGGGAAACTGATTCAATGATAATGACTCGCCACCCAACCATAGATAGCTGCATCTAGTGCTTATTTACAACTATCTATCCACCCCATCCCTTAGGGATTTTATGAGAATAACCATTTCCACCCTCCATCTAATAGGAACTGAAGAGGCAATTTGTTCCCCACCTGGAAGTGATTCCTCCCTGACTTCTCTTTCCAACCAAATGTTGCTCTTGCTCTCTGTTAACCACTTAAATTGCATTTGAATATTTGTTAAAGGTTCCATGGGAAAATCACATTCAAAATAATTCCATCACCATCGGATCATGTCAGAATTCCAAAATTCCAGACTTTCAGAATTCTAGAATTTCATTTGCTTCCCGTGGCATCTATAAATTTTCTGAACAGGTATATTATGTCCCAAATAGCAAGGTATATGTAGCAAACATATTACATAATAATATAGAGTGAGAAGCGTAGACAGAGACTGCGCTTTGCTTATGCTCTACGACTTTTCAAGAAGCTAACCATATCACTTGAAAACTGAGGAGCCATCCATGGATGGTGGACTTCCAGTTCTCCTAAAGCCACATCGTATAATTCATGGTTTTGATCCTCCACAGCCAAAAAATTGTGCGCAGCTTTTTTAGTTTTCTCCAAACCATATAAGTAGGCCAGCTCTAGAGTTTTAATAAATACATCCTTTCGTATGGCATGTTGGGACACAAAATCATCCAACCTCTGGAGGAGAAGTTGTACTTGGTAGAAATGGGCAAGCTTAACAAGTTCGCAGTAATGAGAATGCAGATCTTCATCACTAAGTTCAGCAGTGTACAAAAACCTCAAAAAGGCTCTCACACTTTCTCTTCCACCTTCATGAATTTCCACTCGTTTTGTTTCTTTTTCTTTCATATCTGCTTCTTGCAGCATTACTCGGAAAACATCTGATCTACTTGCCTGCACAAATTACAGAACATCCATCATCAGAATACTTAAAACACAATAATAATATTGAAGCTGGAGAGCCATAATAATATTGCAGCTGGAGAACCACAAAACTCACGAGAATAAAAGCGTGTGCAGTAAGCGAGGATCCATCTGATGTGCAAAAGAGGGTGACATCTCCAGTATCAGATACTTCGGTTGGAACAGAACTCCACTTTCTTAGAAATTTAGCAGTATGTTTAGACTTGTAAAACTGTTCCTTTATTGCTAAACTGTTCAGACGTTCAACGTTAAGAGATTCTTCCAAAACCTGGTTCTCCTGTAACACCTTATAAAAACAACGGGAACAGAGACCGTTTTTGCTTCTGAGATGACCGCAACTGACCTGTGGCATTGGCGCTGCCATTCTACTGCCTGCATCAAACAAAAATGTAAATTAATTTGGAGGAACGTGGTGGGAAGCAATGGATCTCCGTTCAATTGTAAAATGGAATTTCTCCACAATATCTACGTACCAGAGACAGAAGCCGCAAGAGTATTTTTGTTATTAAAGATCAGTGCTGTATCAAGCTAAGTAGGGAAATTGGTTCCTATCGACGAAAGATGATATAAATATACGTTTGCTGCTTATTTCATGAGTCCCGTCGGTCAGAATATATATTCTAACTCTGGATTTAGGGAAGTCTATTCATGAGTCGTGTCTATAGCTTAATACAATTTTAATACTATGGCCAAATATTATATTAGGCCAATATAATTTTAATAGCATATGCCAATAAAATTTTAATAGAATAGGCTAAATATTTATGAAAGAGGTATGGTAAATAAATAAAACTTTTTTTATATTTTGCCCATAAGTCTTTTTCTATTTTTTTTTAAAGATATGGTTTCATGGTCACTGAGTGGCCGCTACATCCATGGTAAATATGGGGGCAGTTCCACCCGAAGTTTTTCTATTTTTTTAATCTGTGGTTCGCGGTCACTAAGTGGCCGCTACATCCACGGTAAATCTGGGGGTAGGCCGCTACATCCATGGTAAATATGGGGGTAGTTCCACCCAAAGGGATCTGCTCGTCGGCCAATCTAAATAGGGGCTAAACCTTTTTCTATTTACAAAGACTAAAAAAAAATTATTTAGCTGAAGCCTATGGACCAAATCCAATTTTAATACCATTGGCCAAATACCAAATTTATAAAAGAGGTGTGGTAAATTAATAAAAATATAAATAAACCAAAGGTATGGTAAATAAATAAAACATTTTTCCTATATTTATTTCATAAGTCACTTTCTATTTACGAACACTCAAAAAGATGTTTTATTTAGATGAGGCCTAGGGGTCAAATACCATGGGACAAATTATTATTAATACCATGCATAAAAACGTTATTATCCCTAATATTAATATTAATAAAAATAAAGATGGCACATGGTATTGACTCATGGTATTGAAAATCAATGGTATTGACCCATGGTATTCCCGTGGAATGTTAGCCTATTTAAAGGGGAATTAAACTATCATAGATTCATTTTTACTTTGGATCTACCAAGAACCGAGAGGGATCAAATATGCTGATATGTAGACTAACATAGAGTAAAAAAGTATTTGATCCCTCTCGGGGCTTGGTAGATCCAGAGTAAAGATGGATCTATGTTGGTTTTATATGCAATGGTGTAACCTCCATTATTGATTAACACATGATAGTTTTGCGGAGACTATTCTCCTATGCTATCTCTGTCATCAAATTTATTTACTTAATTAATGTAATAAAAGAATATTTGGTAGATCCAGAGTAAAGATGGATCTATGTTGGTTTTATATGCAATGGTGTAACCTCCATTATTGATTAACACATGATAGTTTTGCGGAGGCTATTCTCCTATGCTATCTCTGTCATCAAATTTATTTACTTAATTAATGTAATAAAAGAATATTTCACATTGTTTTATTACCAAATAAATTATCAAGATTAGCATATTATTAAACAAATAATTTTATCATCATAATACTAAAATTAATGTAGTTATAATAATTAAAGTTATCAAGATTAACATATTATTAAACAAATAATTTTATCATCATAATACTAAAATTAGTTTAATTATAATAATTAAAAGACACCAATTTATAATAAACATCAAAACAGTTACTTCATAATATATTTTATATGAGCAAGATTAAAAAAATTTCATAAAAACTATTAAATTAAAATTTTATTAAAAAAACATAAAAGATAACTAAATTAAAATTTTACATTATATATTACAAAGTAACCGTTCATGCTCAACAAGTGTTTTTTTTTTAATAATCTAAATAAAAAACTATGTCTACTATAATAAAAACACAGCTTATGCATATTTGGTTAGATGGTTAGATTTAATTAAAAACATTAATAATTAAAAGTATTACAAAACATTAATAACTTAGTACCTGGAAGATGTGGTAAAAATATTTCACTTTCACTCTTAACGCCATAAATTAAATATTTTGATGTCTATATTTTAAATAAAATTTTGAATATTCATGTTAACTAATATATTTCAATATAAATTTCCTTTATATTCATGGTAGGCTATAAATAAAATATTTCATTATACAAGGCTTTTTTTTTCCAAAGGAAAAAAAAAAAAATTATTTTTATTTCATACTAAAATAAAATTACAATTATTATGTTTTGTGATCTCCCAGGAGTGGATCCATATATTATGTAGAGATCCACATTTGAAGATGTGTGGTTTTATCCATGTGTATATGATTATGTAGAGAGGCACATTCAAAGATGTGTGGTTTTATCCATGTTCAATGTAGAGTTGATATGTGTCCCTTTTAAATAATTAGTAACCGCATTAATTTCATTTCAATGATCAACAACAAATCCACTTTTTGACATCTTCATATTAAATAAATGCTTCATAAGAAATACCTTATTTGAGGTCGAATATTTTTCATATAGTTTGGTAAATGCCAACATTAAACCCTCTTTTGTAGTTTCCTTTGAAATATTAAAGGCTATCGATGTCACTAGGCACAATCGTATTGTTCCAAGTGACTTTCTGTGTTAGGGTCCCACCCTAACCCCCTTATTTATGTAATGGGATCACGTCATAGTCAAGAGTCAATAAAGCCCATATTAATAATTGTAAGTGGTTAATCCGCAATTAATAACAGAACCACAGTTAGTTGCAAATGGGTCGTAGTATTAGATAGATGGTATTATTAATACCAAGGTATTGGCTCGTGATATTGCATGTATGAGTCATATATAAAGGACAGACTCCCTACGAGGAGGATCATGTCTTATTTTGCAATCGAGCTCTGCTCTATTGGAGGTTGCCCCCTCGAAGAGGCAAGTGAACATTACTCTCTGAATAATAAAATCATTTCTATTATGTGTTCTGGGTATCTTTTCTTCGCATATTCTGTATTTGGGTATCATTTGCAGGTTAAGAGCATAACAAGTGGTATCAGAGCACTTTTCAGGGCCGATGGGATCTCCATTTCTTAGCAAAAAAAAAATTGGCCAGAGACGTGTTCTGGCGTCTTTAAACCACGGGATCTGTCGTTGAGCACATAAACCTGCGGATTTGGGGAGGCATGCACGCAGGAAATACAAGAGGTGGTCACGTCTGTTGGACTCCCTTGTAACCCCTGTGGGTACCCCTTCGAGTAGTAGTGCATTAGACAGAACCACGCACAGATTGTCTTCCACGTACCCTCTCGGTATATCGGAAGCCCTCTAGGCTCCCTTGAAACCTCGCCATAGATAAACTGTCAGTTGTCTCGCGGCTACAGTACACCGAGAACAACACTCGGAGAGATTATTCGCCCATACGATAGGGTAGTCGGGTTGTACGGCTAAGGGTACGGTCGATCCTTCTTAGTTAGAGCCCTGAAACATTGGGCCGAGTACTACTGCCAAACCCTTATGTATATTGCGATCTGTAGCACCTGACACTCCTCAAGACCATAGTTCCCTTTTCTATCGGGGGATCACACATCATCTCTTCCAGATCCGCTTGTGCAAAGGGGTGCAGCAGCAGCAGACATCAGTCCCAATCAGCCATTCCGATCTATTAGATCCATCAGATCCGCAGAAGCAGTCGGTTCCACCGCCTAGAGCTATCAGATCCGCCATTCAGATCTCTCAGATCCACCAGATCAGAGTCGTTGTGAAGGGTCTTATACCGGGGTATAATTTTCACAGGACTTTTGGCCGATTTGACATTTTGAGGATTTGGCCACTGCAGTATTGATAAGGAAGGAGTAAAACTCCGTTAGGAGTTTAAAAAAAAAAAAAGAAAAAAAAACTGAGATCTTTCAGGGCGCTTATTGGTGATCTAGCCCATCAGAATCAGGACGACGAGCTGAGCACAATGGTACCATTCACTTCTTAGTGAAAAAAAAATTTAGGCGGTCCCAATTTTAAAAAAATCTTGTTGGTGTATGGTAGAAACTAGAGCTCAAGCGATGGACAATGAAAGGATGGACAAACTTAAAGAATCAGTGCAAAACCTCCACATTCAGCTTATCGGACTATGTAGCATGGTCGAGAAAATAGTCCCGAAGGGCAAGGAGCAAGCCCACGAGGAGGCGTATAATGGCCATGAACACAATGAGAGTGAGTCTAGCCACTCTCCTCACGTCTGGCACACCCACCCACAACCCAGTCATCGACCTCCCAAGTTGGATATGCATAAATTTGACGGTTCTCACCCGTCGGCATGGATAGCACAAATGGAGCAGTATTTCAAACTAAATCACATCTTCGATGATGAGACTTAGCTTATGTTGGGGAGCATGTACTTGGACAATGAAAGGTGGCAATGGTGGGAATGGCATCAACGTTGCACTGGACCTTTTAGGACTTGGCCCAAATTCACCAAAGCTCTTCAAGACTGCTTTGACCAGGAATCATCTTTTTTGGGTCGTCTTACTAAGCTCCGACAGACTGGTACAGTGGA